>JAUPMG010175379.1:3826-24157 GCA_031762675.1 Pachysandra terminalis
TATGAATTGTGGCCTTCCATGGTCCTCTCAGAACTCGTTCGAACTTTCATTCTAGTCGACTTTTGTTACTACTATGTCAAGAGGTTGGTACTGAGATTTGATTGTGTAAAATCTGCGTGTTTGTAATATGTACCACATTAGAGTTTTAAAAGTTTGTCTTAATGTGTCATTGCTTTTTTTTGGTTGCAGCATTGTTGGTGGAAAACTTGTGCTACGCCTTCCGTCTAGAGTTGTATGCTTCTGATGATTTATTGTGCAGTGAGTGTATGAGAATACTGTATATATCCTCAAATAACTTAAATTGGGGAATGTAGTCATGTGATCATGTTAAAACACCTTTTGCACGTCACTCTGGTTGGTGTTCTCTACCATTAGACTCTGGGATGCTGGTTGGTGTTTGTAAAGTTGAAGATGCGATAGATCTAAGTAAGTCTATACACCACAGTTGAATTGACTTTTATATTGCTACCAGTAATCACCGGTATGTGGTTTTGAGTTTTGTTGATCATTCCACATGTGCAAGCTCTTTTTACAACACTAAATTTAGTGACACATTTACACTCTATTGATAGTACTCCATTTCGGAAACAACTTTCGACACGGTAAGTATATATTCTCTTTTCAGCTTTTCTTTTCCTTTTTCGCTGAAATTTCGTGTTCTTTGAAGAATTTCTGTGAAATGACGAGTACCCATCTCTTAACTCAAGAAGTATGATAAAAGGGTATATCCTTAATTGAGGAGATGCTGATTGAAGCTATATAATGTAGAATGATTGAGATTTTAGAGTCAGCTAGCTCTCTTGTTTTGACTTCACATGCTCAATGGGAAGTCCATGCAGTACGAATCGTATTATCATTTCATCATTTTTAAGTAATAAGAAGCCATATTTGGAAAATTGAGGTTCTTAATTCTCAAATCTTTTGTAGGTGGATGGAGACAACCTTTATTGATTTTTACATCAATGTTTTAACACTACGAGTTTGACAAGGCAATCTTATGCTTTATTTCTCATTCTTATTCATTCTTTAGGGGTTATTTATTTGTTTACAGTGCTAGAGAAGTAACAGACTTATTTGTATTAATGGCGACTTCAATATGTAGTTTTAGTTGGTGTTTTTAAAACCAGATTGAACCACTTGGTCAAACTGTGAAATCAGGTAATTACTATTATTTCTCATTCATGGAAACGTGTGAAAAATGAATGGTTTTCAGATTGGACCATGTGATCAGATCATAAGAGCCATTTATATGGAGCCTTTCCTTATAAGAAGATTATAAGAATGATTTTCCTCTTAATATGTTGCTAGGGTGGGTGGGATTGGTTTGTCATGATGTTTTGCAAACATAGGATTTCTAGGTCCAGGGGCAGAACCAGGATTTTATTGTAGGAGGGGCAAGATTTGATTGATTACTAGTATGATTTTTTCAAGCCGTAAATTAGAAGAAACAAAATAAACTATTGACTATACATTTCAACAATTTTTTTTCCCATTGATAAAATTTAAGATCGAGAATGTTTTGAAAACATTATGCGATTGTATCAGTATCGATGCCATTGAATATGTATGTTTCAATATATATTAGGGGTGTCAGTTGGTTCGATCTAAACCGAAACTAAACAAACCAAACTGAAAAAAGTTTGTTTGGCTCGGTTTTTTTTTGTTTCGGTTTAAAAAATGAAAAATTGAATTAATTCAGTTCGGTTTTCGGCTAAGGCTTTGATTAAACCGAACCGAATTAGACCTACACACACACACACACACACACACACACACATATTTGTATATTTATATGTTTTTGTACATGTATATGTGTATTTATATGTGTATGTATGTGTACTTATTAATAAAATAACATTAATTTTATCAAATCAAACCGAAGAAACAAAATTTTTGGTTTGGTTTGGTTTTGGTAACTGTAGTTCGGTTTGGTTTTGGGTTTTATAAAATAGTTTGTATTTCGGTTTGGTTCGGTTTTTGGTTTAGTTTAGTAAATCTCGGATTGGTTTTTGTTTGGTCACTAAACCGAATCAAACTAACCGAATTGCACTCCTAATATATACAAATGGAGCTAGAGTTTTGAGGTATCTTGCGCGTGTGTGTATATATATACAGAGAGAGAGAGAGAGAGAGCCCTCATCTATCTTTTCCAATGGTAGATCGCTGGCAACTACGTTTCTGTAATGAAAAAATTAGGATTTAGGATTAGAGAAAAGCTAGGATTTTGGGGAAGTTCTTTGCTAAGAGAAAATAAAAAATTATAAAGTGAGGGTGGTGGTTTGTAACGAATAGGTCCATGGCTTTTAAAGCCAAGCATATTCGTAATTTTTTTTAATCTTTTTAACTTTTTATTTATATTATATTTTTGATAGGGGGCAATAAAAAAATTTAGAGGGGAAAAAAATTGTTAAAGAATAATTTATAATATACTAAAAATAGGGGTCTCATTGAAATTTTTAAAAGTTGAGGGGGGCAATTTCTCCCTCTTGCCTCTATGTAGCTCCTCCCTATCTAGGTCGCACGGCTTTTACAGCACCTTAAAATTCTTATTCATATAAATGATTTTATTAGGATAGAAAATATATACTTTTGTATTGTTCTTTTTCATTTATTTATTTTTGAATGTTTTGGACTTCATCTTTTTATTTCCTTCACAGAGTAGAAATATAACATTCTTCTTTCTGGTTAAAGCATGGTATCTACAGAAAATCTTTCTTTTATATGACAAATACATTCTTCGTTTTCTTCTTTTCTCTCACTTTTTGTGGGAGGCAGATTCTCTTTGTGTTGTTTATGCGTATGTGTGCATGCACATGTATGCACACATTGTTTGGAATGTGTATGACTCTTTATCATGAACATTTTCAGTGTAAAGTTATTGAACCATTTAATATACATTGTTGTACCTTTCTCTAAAAGCTTGAGCTTTTAGGGTAATTGGTGTTTAACATGTTATCAGAGCGGGAGGTCAATTGATCAAATCTTGGAGGCCTATATGTGCCCTGTGTAAGTGTTCTCCTACGGATGTGTTGTTCCCGTGCGGAGCCTGTACGTGTGGGAGGGTATTGAACCATTTGATATACATTGTTGTACCTTTCTCTAAAAGCATGAGCTTTTAGAGTAATTGGTGTTTAACAAAAGTTATACAGAAGCATTGAAATCACGTTCTCTTTTGTGTGTGTGTGTGTACACGCGCATCTCTTCTGATTTTTTCTTTAAATAATTGATTTTGGGTCTTGCTACTTTAAGTCATGTTATTGTTCTGAACGTGGACAACTCCCTGGTATGAATATTTTCATAAAATAGTTTATAGTGAAAAACATTGGGAACATGTTATGAATTATCATTGGCAACATAATATTCATTACTTCTGCATGAAAATTCCACAACTGGCATTGGATCTTAGTTAAGGAAAATATAGAATGCAAAGTTACTGCACCTACTCTGCTTACCATCTCTTTCTTAGTACTCCTGTACCTGCCACTTCTCTAGCACGGACAGAAAAATGAGACAAATTTAAGTTGGTTCATAGTATATATGAATGATTTCTTATTTCTTATACAGACATAGTATACATTGAGAAAAAATATAGTAAAAAGTTGAAACAAAACCAACGCGAGCATATGCAATCGAAGATGGGAAAGTTAGATATTGACTATCAAGTTTGTCCAAGTTTTGTGGATCTTCTTTTGCATGTGGTGTTTATTAATTGATATTTACTTGATGATTTTTAATGAGTATCTCAACCCTAAATACGATGGCAATTTTTTTTTAAGAGCATCTCTTGAATCTTTTTTCTGCCAAGTATATTTTTGTTTTGTTAAACTTTGATTATTTTGTGCCTGTAATTATTCTTCCCTTCTTATCCCATTCTTCTTGATGCCTTCTTCAAATATCAAACTAAGCCAAAGCTTATATATTTTCCATGGTGATCTGTATAATGGGACATCATCTTTTCTTAAAATCTTTTAGATAGCATTAGGCAATTCTTTTATAAACAAAAATAGAGAAAATAATGGGATGTCACCTCATCTGATACTAGAATGGAACATAGTGATGCACATTTATATATTATATACTAAAATAGTCTTCTTATGCCTTGCCCTCACCTTATTAGAAGCCTAATTTCAATTAGAGGATGATAAAAAATTTAAGAGAATAAATCAGTATCGTGCATAATTATTTTGTATATTTTTATTAGTTTGATACACACATATATATATTGGATTAATTTATTATTTTATGAAGATACATTTACATGTACTTCTAACTCTTTTTAGAATCTTTAGTTATTATTTATTATTAATGTAGAATCATCATATGTAGCACATTTATTACTTAAAATATTGATGTCATTCTCTTTATGAAATTATTTTAAAACCTAACATCATTTATTGGATAACCTCAATAATGTAAGTTTATCACGTGCAACACACGTGTATTATTACTAATATATTAAAATGTATATCAAATAATACAAATATTTCAACCACGAAAACAAAATTAAAAACATATCAATTGTCCAAATACTCAAAGCAAATCATCATAAATGAAACCAACCAATCAATGGCCCGATTGGATTTGTAAAATATGTTATAACTGGCTGGATCATCAATTAAACCGGTTAAACTGATGGGTCA
Organism: Pachysandra terminalis; assembly: GCA_031762675.1. Lineage (NCBI taxonomy): Eukaryota > Viridiplantae > Streptophyta > Magnoliopsida > Buxales > Buxaceae > Pachysandra > Pachysandra terminalis. The sequence continues at coordinate 8,467 of JAUPMG010175379.1, forward strand.
CCATGTGGGGAGGTTCGATAATATACAAAACACCCATGTTATTTGCTGTAGAGTTCCATCTTTTTGTTCACCATAGGAAGACTCGCTGGAATAGTCCTGGCTTACTTCAAGCTCGACCCATCAGACGCTTTTCAGACGGGGAGAAAGCGCTCACCAGTTTTAAAAACTTATAGTGGGTTAAAATCCCACTTGATTCAGTTAAACGATTGGTGGATATCGGTTCAATCATTTGAACCATCCGACCGGGCGGGTTTTTAAACATTGGTTAAATAAAGTTCTCAAAAATCAGAGCAGTTCGAGCACAATCTTGAACTCATTACCGAACTATTTGAGCACAATCTTGAACTCATTACCAAACACTATCTTAGTGGTATAATGGTCATTTAAATATTCAATTGTTTCCACTTTTAACTCGATTTTGTGGAATCTTCAGCTTTGCGACTTATATGATATACCCACGACTTGTGGAAGAATCTAATATGCAGCAGAGATACGTGTCCTGAAATAACCCTGGCCCACTTTCACATACGCGTTGCCTCCTGGTTAGCACTTTCTGGAATCGCCTTCTGACTTCTACCCAAATACGAATAATGGGACCCACCTCAGTAGACGATCATCGCCGTCTGATAAGTTAAGACGATGGACGGTCAGACAAAATGAATGGCTACAGTATGACACGTTAAGTCTTTTGAAGCCGTGACTTAACTCGAGCCGAGCCAAACCTTGTACCGGTAAGATCACAGGGAGACACGTAGCCTAGCACAGAAAAGCAGCCGAGTACGACTGTAATCAAACCTTCTTTCCTCTTACACTACGGATGCGTGTGTCATCTGTTCATATCTCGTCACACGTGTCACCACCTCTGCTGTCCCTTCCCTCCTTTTATCTATCTCATCGTCTCTCTGTTTCTTTCTCTACTTGTCGGTCTGTTTTTGGCTTTAAAGTCTCTCTCTCTCTCTCTCTCTCTCTCACAGAAGAATCGTAGAGCAGCTTTTGTGATTTGTGAATGTGCTTTTGTGATTTGTGACTGAGTGCTCGGAAAACGAGGATGGATTCGAAAGAAGACGAAGATCTCCGGCAAGTCGTATCTCGCCGGGAATCCGACGTGGCGTCCACTGGTTCGGCAGTGTCTTCTCTATTCGAAACTGAAGACAGTAGGAGCACGACTAGCTCAAGCGACATCTCGGCGAGCAGCGGCACTAGTTCCGGCGAGATCCTGACTGCAATTGTCACGAACGGCGTGGTTCCGAGGTTGCTGATCCCTAATCCTCAAGCGGACTGTGAGGGTAACTTAGGAGAAGAGGATTCGACAGTGACGGTGACGCCGAGGGAGAAGTGCGTTGGGAGGAGCAATAAGAGTGTGACTTGGGGGTTTACTTCCGTCATTGGTAGACGGAGGGAAATGGAAGACGCCGTCGCCGTTATCCCCGGCTTCTTGTCTCGCTCTTGCGAACATGTCGGCGGTTGTACGGCTCCCGGTTCCAGAAGCTCTGGGGAGATCTCGCCGGTTCATTTCTTCGGTGTCTACGATGGTCACGGAGGCGCTCAGGTACTAAAATTTATTTATTATTATATTCATTTAAAATAAACGAATTTCTCTTTGTGCAATTAGGTTTAACTCACGAGAAAATTGTGGCGAGTTTATCAAAATCTCTCGATATTCATGTTCTTAGTAATTTTGTTCATTGAAAAAAATTTATTTCTTGAATTGCTAATTTATAATATTTCGCAAGAAAAGTCCCAAAAAGAAACACAAACTTGTTATTTATGGAGACTTTATGGTACCTTTAGCGCGCTCTTTTCATCTATTGAACACGTGTTCCTCTAAACTGAACCCAAGTATATTAATGGTGTTCCGTAATGCAGTTTCGTGGATAGTGTTAATTCGGGAAGGTATCTGTTGTTCCCATGTGAACAAATTGCAGAAGAAATATATATCTATATGTGTCCTAAAGCATGTTTGATTAATTGCTCATGTGACGTACATATATGACTTAGTAAGACAGATGCAATCTTCCTATTGGATGAACTAGGAAAAATTTGTTGTTATTGGAACACCTGATCTCATTTGGTCAATTCCCCGTTTTGATTGTGTTCTGATTGCTTGAAAGGAAATCGGGTGGGACCCACATGGAATTCTTCATTTCATGTTTTGTTTCGACTTCTTGCTGCATTAATTTTGTTGTTTTTTCTCTTAACCTCCTAGCCCTCCTTTTTGTGATAATCCTACTCTGGTCTAGTAATGTATATTTAAAATTCTGAATATTTTCTTGAAAACTCCACACTTGAAAAGTCCATTTCGGGAGAATCATTTCGAAATATCTATTAAATTCGTGACATATAGGTTAGCCACCTTGAGAGGGTCAAATCATAAGTAAAGTCTCATATGAAGTTATCAACACAACGCTATTTCGATATTCTATTTCGAAATTGTATTAGTTAAGTGTTTTGAAGTGATGTCTCGAAATAACCAACTTATTATATTATCTTTCGGGATAATCATATAAATAACTCGAAGTCAACTTTTCGAAATTGTTATTCGAAATGATCATTATGAAAACATAATGTTATGAATTGTAACGGAACATTTCCTAATAACTATTATTCCTCAAAACTAGTGAATAATAGTTAAGAATGTTCAGGAATTGAGGGATAGAGAGATAAGTCCTATCAAGATTCTCGAAGATCTTGTAGCATTTTAAGGACTTGAATTATTACAGAACAGTAACGAGTCTGAGGCTATAAAAGGGTAATGACACATCAGAAAGAGGTATTGGATTTCTAAGCATTTGATATTCTTTGAGAATTATAGAGTATTTGTTTAAGGAATTCTCTTTTCTAAAATCTATACGAGTTCTGTAGTGTCTTTCTGAACATTCTTGACTGATCTTACCTATTTATTTCTTTGCTATCATCTTCCAAAAGGAAACCTTTCACTGGACCAATCTTTCTTTGATTAAGGCCAGTGAAAGCAAGTATTTGAATCCACTAATTGTGCAAACCAATTTGGTTAATTGACATTTTATGTCATTTACCGTTTTGTGCATCACCATTTTTGGCGACTCACTGGGGATGTTCATTCTATGTCTTCTAACAAATAGATATTTTTCAGATCATCACTCTTCATAACAGGTTTGTAACTTTCACTCTATTTTATTGGTTATCTTTTATTAAAAGAGAGAATCACATGAATTCTCGAGTTCACCTCTTTTCTTCTTATATGTCTGCATATATATATATATATATATATGTGTGTGTGTGTGTGTGTTTGCAAATTTTATTGATAAGGTCCCCTATATATTTAAAATTTTGGTTCATAATGAAATCAAATACAAAGACAACCGAAAGTCTGTAAACCTTATGAAGAATATAATTTCATAAGTAAAGAAATAAGTTATTTATGAAATATGAGCATAAATGAGGGCTGAGTTGGCTATTTTTCAAAGATATAAAATATGTAACTCGAAATTCCAACATCTTTTGACTCATTCGAATTTTTCTTTTGGCTTACCTTTTGGAACCACTCGTTTTATCTAAAAATAATAATAATAAAATGAGACATGTATTGATGACCTTGTCAGCCTTTCTGTAAAGCATTAATTAGAGACGTATGTCTCTTTCGAGTATTTTAATATTTCGAAATACTAATTCTCCTCTCGAATTCTTACCCCCTATGTGTGGGGCCCATTTTTCTAATATATTTCGAATTTCAGTCTCACTTGAGTGAAAACATTTAGATGGGAACCATTTTTTGTATATTTCGAATTTTTATTCTCACTTGAATGAAAACGTTTTGGTGGGTCCCATGTGACTGTTATAGCGTCAATTTTCATTAAATATAATATAAATATTATAATAAAGACCTTTGACCTGCCTTTTGTATTATGCATTTCATTTGTTTTTAAAAAAAAACGAACGACATAAATGCATGCATTAACGAAGTCTTTTCTTAAAAAAAAGAAATTTGATTGTGGGTCCCATTTCATATATATATATATATATAAAGGTTTATTTCGAATCCCAATTTTTCGAGGATTCTTTTCTTGTTTTGTTTTGTTGTGAGACCCAGTTCACCCATTTTAATATTTGAATTCTTATTTCGTCCCTCAAAATTGTGGGAACCATTTTAATTTTGAATTCTTATTTCGTCCCTCGAAATTGTGGGACTCATTTCGATCATCATCAAAATCATCTCTTCTTTTCTTTGGGATTCATTTCGAACAGGTCACATGTATGGGACCCAATTTTGAATCCTTCTCAATTCCTACTTCATGCGTGGGACCCATTTTATTTGTGTTTCCCTTTCGAGTTTGTCCCTCGAAATTGTAGGAATCTCGACCATTGAAATCATTTTTTTTCTATGAGGATATGTATCTGGAGAGCAAGTCACATGTGTGGGACCTATCTCATCTCTCTATATTTGGATTGATCGAATCAAAAAGAAAAGCTTTATTTTCAAGGCACGAATCTGAAACAAAGAAAATATTGTATCTACAACGGTATAGATTGGAATTATGATCTCTGTTTTGAGATCGAATAAAATAGAAACCGACGTGGTTGAAATTTCACTGAAAATATCAACAAATAGAGGTAGATTCCCGTCCAATATTCCCAGCTTAATCTCACCAATGTTGGTGTACTCTTTCGATTACTCGAGTTATTACTCTCTCTCTCAATGCTTTCAAGCGACTTTCGAACGTTTTTTGAAACTAATAGATCTGATAAAAAATTTATTTGAACTCTATTCGAATATTCTTTGATTATTTTTACCGTGCCCCATCTTAAAAAAAAATTCATTCGAATCCTATACAGGTTTCTCTTATAATTTTTATAGTGGATATCTTATAAAATAATAAAAAACTATCCATTCGCATCCTTAAGATGAGATCTTTGTTCTCACTTTTCCTTTATTTGAATATTTTTGATTTGCTTAAATGCTTAAAGTAAATGCAGACATTTGAAAAACATGTGATCAGATCCAGAATATTTAAGTAAATATACCAATAATCCAAGAAAGATTGAATCTGGGAAAGAACTTGAATTTCCGAACTTTTCTATTAGAAGTTCATGTAGCTGAAAACAGCTAGCAGATGAAGCTCTTGGTTCTCGATCTTTAACGTTCAACTTTTGAGTTTCTTTCGAGATCTCTCTCGAAATTTCTGACGGGCTCCTTCGAGATCCCTTCGAACTCTCGAACTACCCCTTGAGACTTCCTTCGAGAATTACTTTCGAACACCTATCGATCTCCTTCGAGAGATCCCTTTGAGCTCTTCTCGAGATATTTCACGAGATCCAAACTCGAAGACGGTTTTACCCTTCGATTTCTCCGGTTACCTCTTCGAGTTCCGGTATTCGCACGTAACCCCTATCACTTGAAAACTAAAATCAGTGATGATCCTATACCATTAAATGCTTCTTGTCATTTGAATATGTGATTCTTTGTGGGTCCTACACTTGTCAACTGTTCAAACAGAAAAGACAAAATAAAAATATACATATCTATTCACGGAATCAGAGTACATGTAAATACTCAAACAAAGGGAATATATTACAATAATGCCCTTTATCCTTTGAATAGAAATCCTCTTTACATTTCATCCACTTCAAGCTCTATTTATATCTGAGCTCGTCACCATGTCACTAAACTTGACTCGGTCTCAACTTCTTAGGTTCTTTTGTATATGGATTTACATAAGGTTTCAACAAAGATTAGAAATTAAGTATATAGAAAATTAAAAGGCCTCATCTGTTGAGACTGAGAGGTCGGAGTATTTCGAAATTTATCATTCATGGTAATTGGAAGTATCTTTCGGGTGTATAATGATCAAGACAAGTTCAAATAAACTAGAGATAATATACCATTATCCTGTTAAATGAACTGCTATAAGTTGAAATACTTTCTAGAATCTATAATTCTAAAGTTCTAATTGAGACATACCAGCATTTCTTCGAAAGTCTATTTTTGAAGTGTCCAGTAAGTATTTTGAGGGCTATTTGAAATAGAACCTCAAACCCAGTATTCCTTTAAAGGCCCATCTTTGAAATCTTATATGTCAAGAATTCCTGTAGGAATATTTATTAAAAGTTAGAATTACCCTTTAATCTTATATATGCTTACAATGTTCACTTGCTTACACCTCATATACTTGTGATATTTACTTATCAAGAGGGCTCAAATCCTATATGTTTTCAGCATATATAATGTTTGTGTAAGAATTTGTTTAATAGAGTATAGTAGGTCCAATAAAGTAGACATCCCTGCTCAGGCTTCAGGCTATTAACAGAAAGCCCACATGTACTGGGAATACCTCTGTCATTTCGAAACCCAAGTATGAGGGGATAGCTCTTCGAGTTTATTAAATCTTTGAATTCTTGATTCCTGTAATGACAATGAGTCCAATAATAACATGCCATGTAGCATGATCAATTATAAATTATATATTTCATTCGAAAGACTTAGAAAGAATATACCTTCGAATTGTTATATTTCAAGCGCCCACATATGTCGGAGAAATCATCCCAAAAAATTGTATATAGTCTAAGGATCTACACAAGATGGACCTTAGATATTCGAGCGCTCACATGTGAGAAAATCAACTCGAAATTATATATATCTTGAGGATCTACTTGAGATAGACCTCAAGTCGGTATCAATTCGAAGGTGTACTTTTAAAGTATTTTCGAGAGTCCACTTGTATAGAGAGTATTTTCTCGAACCAATATATATTCGAAGGCTCTACACAAGAATATCTTGTGTAGATCCTCATGGAAAAAAAATGATTTCGATGGTCGAGATTCCCACAATTTCGAGGGATGAACTCGTACATAATATTTTAAGTAAATCTCATGTGCAGTGTACCATGTGCCTTACTCTTGTATGTATAATAATTTTCGGAGAACCAACTTCTTTGTGCGTCCTGTGTTAAAGGTCTCAATTGTGAAAAATAGCCCCAACAGAGTTGCCACATGGCAGAAGTCGAGGTTTGATTAAGGGTGGATGTCTCTTTGATTAAGAGACTTTACCTTGATTCAATCTTCAGTTCTACCCCGTGAGTCCGTGACAGCTTCATTAAGACTGAAACTTTGAAAGAGAAACCACCATCAGTTGTTAAATTGGGAGGTTGGACAGACCTCAGTTTTTGCCGCATGGAAGTCCGTTGGGGTCATTTTTTCAAAGAGGGTCTACCACCACGTGGCGCACAAATTAGAAAATGAGGTTTTTCCTTTATCTAGTACTAGAGGGTGTCATGTGCTAACTGCACCTGATAAGAGTTTTGTTTAGAAAAAAGTTCCGGTTTCCTTAAAAAAACTTTTTAAAGAGAGAATCTAGAAGGTGTTAACCGTTTTTAGACACGTCATTTTTTGGACAAGTGGGAACGGTTAAGTTTTCAAACTAAAGGTTACTTTTGAAAAAGTAAAAAAATTACTGGCACACTTTCCGAGGAACACTTCCTTAATAGTATAGATTTTTAAAAATATAATATTTTGTTAAATAATTAAATAGAAAACGAGAAGAAAAGGAAAAAGCTAAGAAGTTTATATGAGTTAGACAGGCTAGCTAGATTTGGGTTTGGGTTGCATTTCTCTCTGTTTCTCTACTCCGAACAAGCACTGTAACGAAGACAAGAACAACTTCTAAAGTCTCGACCAAACATCAGAATTTCAATATCTATGAATTGGAATTCAGTAGATAGTAAGTTGATATGCATTGGGATTATCATGGAACTTTAAATTCGTGCGATTCAAACTTACAGTGAAATTATTAATATTTTGCTTTGTAGGCATCTCTTCTGCAATTTTACTATGTGGGAGATTTGGTTTTCTCTTGTAATGCCTAAGTTTGCCAGACGGTGTTTGGAATCAATGCAACTACCCAACCCGATTCAACCTAAGCTGGACTTGGAAAGTTGGATTTGGTTAGGGTTGTGAAATATTTAGTTTTGGGTGATGGTGGAACTCCGATGGTCTACGCTTGGCTTTGATTAGGTTGTGTCATCCTAGGATTCAGGTTTCAGACCCTTGAGTGGGGATAGGGTTGACACCAACCTGAGACAGCACATCCCTAGTTGCACACCTTACTGATATTCTGCATTAGTAATTGAATTTTTGTGTTTTGCTTCTACTTTTATGGTTTTGATTGCCATTTAATTTTGTAATGGATTTAAGCTTTGAAATTTTCCATTTAATTTTGTAATTGATCTAAGCAATTTACTGATTTCCCCATTTTGGCATTATTGAATGTTTGTTATTATGTTAATTATGGCCATTACAAATAATGTAGCATATACACTGTGCATGTTCTTTTGTGGTGATCTGCAGGTGGCTAAATTTTGTGCTGAGCGGATCCATGAAATGGTAGCAGAAGAATGGGAGAGGGGAGGTGGTGGTGGGGAAGGTTGGCATAGAAGATGGGAAGCTGCATTCTCTAGTGGTTTTGAGAGGGCTGATAATGAAGTTGTGGATGAGGCGATAGCGCCAGAAATAGTTGGATCAACTGCAATTGTGCTGGCTGTATCTGGGTGCCAGATAATTACATCCAACTGTGGCGACTCAAGAGCAGTGCTTTGTCGAGGGACTCAAACAATCCCCTTAACTGTTGATCACAAGGTCTTATCGGATACACCCTTTCTTGTTGTTCTGTGTAGATAATTTTTTTTTTTCCTTTGATATAGAATCACAATTCTCATTTATTAGAACTTCTAGATTGATTTCCCTATTACTTTTGTTTTCATTTTTTCATATGATCTTGGTGGATTACCTAATGGCACAATGCTTGTGCTTTTTGGTAATAACTTGGTTCTTTGCATTTTTTTTTTTGTGCATAAAATTAATGGATAAATCAAATTTCAGATGTCTCTTTTTACTTGTCAAGTATTGCATATAAATATAAATATAGATATAATTTTGCATACAGGCACATACTCCCTTTCATCTATTACCAGTCTATCAATCTATATGTATGTATACACATGGTTGTCATGTCAAACCGTGACTCAATCGAAATTCATTAGGGTACTTAGAATCGTATTGGAACTTTGAATCATAGATTGTAAGATTCATACTAATTTTAGTAGAAGAAGAGTTTGGGGATCTCTTGTAGGAAAATGTTTTTTTGTTGCTAAAATAAGTAAATTATATTTCTTTATATATGTATATTTAGTTATTTTGGAGTACTATATTCTATATGAAGGATTAAGCAAAATTAAAAAAGGAAGTTTTTCATTGAAGAAGGAAGCTGGTGGCTTTTTTAGTGTTGCATAGTCATATCGTTTGAATAATATGAATCGTACAACTAAATCAAAAATTGTAAGGCTTAATCATATGATTCAAACATAAATCGATCTTTTCACTAATTTCAATCGAACTAGTGTCGAATTGAATCAAAACTTAAAATTTTAACAAGAGTATACACATAGGGGAAATGATAACCTTCATGTGAATTAACGATTTTGCCCCCTCCCCCAATGTTTATAGAAAAGTTCAGTTATTCTTATTAATTGCTTAATACACATCCTGCAATTCATGTGTTCAAAGTGGATTTACTTGTAATATGCACTTTGTAATTTATTGGTAGCCTTTATACTTTTGAGTGTACATGGGGCAAAGCCCTCTTTTAATATAATTCATATTTTACTGTTATAAAAAAAAATATGCATTGCTGTTCATTTTTTGAAAATTTGTGCACTCGATAAAATTGGGAGCTTGACCTGTATAACCAAAAATTGAAGTACCAAAAGGGAGTTTTGATTATCAACACCCATTTCCCTTTAAAGTCTATTATATTTGAGAGATGAGATATAAATGAAAATGATAGGGTCCATCTGGAGGAAATTTCATTAGAACTCTGTTTGCTTACCAGGGAAGTTGTGTAGCACAAGGGATATGTAGGAAAGAAAAGGAAAGTATGTAAAGGAAATGGAAAGTTACTTTCCGGTATGCTATTTCATTGTATAAGAAAAGTCTGGAAGTGATGGAGAGTGGGATAGAGGATCTAAAGGAGGAGATAAAGAAGTATTCAAGAAGTCCATAGGAAATAAAGGAAAATAAAGTAATGGAGAAGGAAATTTACTTTCCATATGCTATTTGTTGTATAGGAGCAGTTTGGAAGGTCGTGATGGAAACAGGGACAAAGTGGTCTAAAAAGGGTAGAAAATAGGTGCAATTTCCGTAATATAACTTTCCTTCACTTCTCAACATTTTTTATCGCAAAGGATTTCAAGTATTAGGATGGAACAGAGCTGCTGTTTTTCTTGCATAATCCAGTGGATCCCACTATCCTGCTATCAAAATACCAAGAAAATGTGAGAAGCTGTGCTTCCTTCATATTCCTATATTTTCATGGAAAGTGAGTGGTAATCAAACAAAGCCTAAATGCTTGAGGGAGTTGTGCTTATTGCAAGATGGAGCTGAATACATTTTGATGAAAGTTAGGATGTTCTGCAACGATCAAAAAGTATGCTTGCAATTTTTTTGATAAGAATATAGTTAATTAAATTTTAGTTTTAAGATACTCAAGAAAAAAAATTAAATAAAAAAGATTAAGATCACTACTCAAGTGTTCAATACCATATTATTTTTGTACCTCTTAATGGAATGGACTGCCTTTCATGAACAAATTAAATTGTGGAGTGAAAGTCTAGACTATAGGATATATTAAAATTCTGTGTTTCCGGTTATCATTCTTACTCCATTATCTGGTATTTTAGGTCAATCAATGGGGTATATTGTAATTTTACAATAGATTTGAACAAGGGAGAAAGTATCTTTGAAAGATGATGTCATCGGTATCCTTCATTATTCTCTCCTCTTATTTTGTTATCAAAAGTCTATATTGATCTCACTTTTTTCCATGAATCACTGACCACCTCCTTGCAGTTTAACACTTCAATTAGATTTAAAGAGGTCAGTAAGGTCTCATGAATCTTAACGATCCATTGTGTAAACGCTATCAAGATCCCATAAATACAAATATGTATGTGTTATACTTTTCTGATGTCCTGGATTCCAACGTCAGGTGGTATTTGTGATGATAGGTGTCACAAGGGGCGAACTAGAGGTTGGGGGCCGCCATGCAACCCACCCCTTCTCACCCACTTTTTTAAGGTTATGTACTATTTCTTTTTCAAACTTGTAATTCACAGGTGGTTCAGAGATATTTGAAAAATAATAAAAATATTTAGTTGGTACCTGTAGTAGTAGCATCTAGTTTACACTGGGCCATGGTGAATAATTATCAAATCTGTGTTATCCAGTGCGTGGGACCCATGTAAGAGGCTTGTTTCACAAGAAAATAGCTTGATTGAATGACTCTTAAACGTCAATTAAATGAACCTGTTTGTGAGGACATAAATCTTATGTTTCTAGCAGTTAAAGAATATGAAGCAGTTCATGTGCGTACTTTATGAAATTCGGCTGATTTTTGGCTTTGAAAGTCTCGTAGGCAGGGCCAACAAATTGAACAGTTTGGTTTGATGATTCATGACACCATATATAATAGGAGCTGGTACAGCCAAAAGGATGGTAGAACATGGGCTATCTAGTATTGTTTTAAGTTTCAGTGGGTTTGATAGAGGGTGAGACAAGGTATCTATCCGGTTTGGGAATTATATAGATTCAACACAATTTTGGCTTGGTTTCGATTTCTACATATATCATCTAATACTTTGTAAGGTTTTAATTGGAATATGAAAGAAGCCTATTCTTCTTCTTCTTCTCCATTATATTTTTGACACATGTAGCAAGTATCCAAATGTTACGTGCATAATGGTGTTTGGGATTAGTGTTATCCTAGATGTTGGTTAGTAGTGATACTTATCTAGAAGTGGATTAGTAGTCATGGTTATCTCAAAGTCAATAAGTCATCAGCAAGTTTATAGGAAGTTAGTTAGGCAAATAAGGGAAAGGGAGGATAAGAGACGTAGGAGGGAGTCAAGTGGTTAAGGAAGAATTATCTTGTTTTGAATATTATGCATTGCGTAGAGGGTTTCCCCCCAGAATTGGGATTTGTTTGTGTTCTTCTTCTGTAGTTCTTATCACCAAACCCAAATTCCTCTCACTTTTCATGTTCCCTCTCGAAATCAACAATTACAATCTCAAATCAAAGCATACTTTGCATGATATTTCAACTTGAAAAATTTGAGGATTATTTTTTTTTTCCCCCCCTACTTGTCTTTGCTTTTTAACTCATTCAATAGAATTCATCTCAATGTAGAGAAACAAAGTTCGTTGAAATTCAAGGTGAGTACAAAGAGATCCATTGGGACATTAAATAGAAGAAGACACAAAAAATAAACATAGTAATTAATTAACCTAATCCCTAATCTAGAAACAAATTTAAAGCATTTACTAAATTTTATCAATCAAATCTCTTGCATCTTTTACCTTTATTGTTGCCTTTATATTCTCCTTGAATTACTCCTTGATACAATAATCTTGCTCCCATGTATTTGCTCTATTATTCCCCCTCAAACTTATGTGGATTTGAGAATAAAATCTGCATAAGTTTGATTGTCGAATCATATAATGGTGCTTGTTTGCCAGTTTGAACATCTTGAAATCTTCGTTGATTTGTGTGTGAAGAGAGAAACAATTAAGGCCCTAAAGGGCTAGACCTTGATGGGTTAAGGGCCTCTTTGGGCCAAAAATGCCTTTTAGGCAATGAAATGTGCCTCTTTGGGCCAATGGCTCCATGAACTTGCCTATGATCTCTCAAAGGGGTCACAGGCTTGTAAAGAGCCTCTTTGGGCCTAAAATTGGATCCTTGTGATCATGCGTTGGGTCTTGCCAAAAGGGTCCATGGGTTCTGGAACGGGTCTCTTTTGACCAAACATATGGGCATTTTTTTTTCCTTCTCGCCACAGTTTTTTTTTCTCTCCTTTTTTTTTATATTAATTCTCCCTCTCGTACATGATCAACAATGGCATGGTGGGGATGGAAGAAAGATTCAATATAGAAAATTCAGATTTAGGAGACGGAAGAAGTTATCATACTATATGAAACAAAGTAAAAAGGACATTTAAAAAAAAGGTACGAAGTCCAACAGGAGGTAAGTGGTGTGAGATGTCACTTGCCGGAAACACTTATCACACTATAAACGTAATCACTCACAGGCAGGTCTTCCACTTTGATACCATGTGGAGAAACAAAGTTAATTGAAATTCAAGGTGAGTACAAAGAGTTCCTTCTTTAATCAAGCAGGAGAAGTTTGGGTAAAAGCTTCTTCATTGATCGGTTAAGGAGGGGCAAGATTAGGGGACCTTTGCGAAAAAATTCATTTTTTTTCACAAAAAATGTATTTTAAATTGCTTAGAAATAAGATATTAAGGTGCTTAAAGGAATGTTTTGTTGTTTCATGGTAAATTTAGTTTTATTATTTATTGATTGAGGTGGTTTAAGTTGCGTAATATGAGCTATTCATGTGTAGTTCGTAATCATTATCCATAGTATTAACTGTAAACTACTCATGTAGTTGGTCCATATCTATATAATACAGTTCAATGTGCAATTTTTTCAGACTTGAATCATATGCATGTATACCAATTCTTTTGTGAATATTAGTGTTATGCAATTTTCAGGTTTTTGAGCTTTTCCTAGAGCTGGATAAATAAGTATCACATGGGACGGTTGATAGATAATGATATTTTCGTATTAACAATGTGTGGAAAAGAAGGGAAAAGGAAAGAGACTAATGAGATAATTCTCAGCCTTACTCCCAAATCATTTCAGGAAGATTTGAGGACAGCCCTGCAACAAGCTTTTTAGTACTCTTTTCATTATTTCCAAATCCTAATTGCATCTCTATACCCTCCATCCCCCCCCCCCCCCTCCAGTTTATCCCCTCTCTTTCTATACATAATATATGTATAGACACGTGCATATATCACATTTTTTCTATTTTCTTTTCATTATTTGGGCCTTCAATCTATCAGACTATCACATTCGATACATCCTTTCTGATGCTCACAGCCCACTTCACAATACAACCCCTTTGACTTGTTATTTTGTCATCTCTCTAAAAAAATTCAATCCATTTTGAGCCATGTCTGGAGCCAGATTAAGCCACCCACAAGAATGACTGTTTACTTTTGACTACCCCCCATGTACTGTCTACTAGGTGTTTTCTAAAGAAAGAAAGATACATAGAGAAGAAGAAGCAATCAAGCGCACAAGACACAGCGATTTACGTGGTTCGGTAATGGTGCCTACGTCCACGGATACACACCAGATTCTACTATTGTCAAAAGCTCTAGAAAAAGTGTTACAAGAGCAGCCACCAGAAGTATGATAAATATCTTGTTGTTAGGGCCAAACAAAACAGCATGTGAAATTACTTCCCGAATGCCTCAGTAGCATTAGTCTCCAGATAACATGTTTCTCATCCCTGGCTGCTAAACTTACATCCCACTTCTATAATAGAGTTAGGTGCCCATTTCTCTAGCCAAGTCATGCATTTTGGTTTTAAATTTGTTTTGTAATCTGTTATGTTTCTCTTATATATTTGTCCTTTGCTCTTTTTTTTTTCTTTCTAATTTTTTACTTATTCACTAATATAAAAAAATAAGAAGGTTGGTTGATTTTTATGGCCTGAAAAACACTCAAATGTTAACATATGCTAAACCCTCAATTCATGATTAGCTCGTGAATGATTCTTTAATGCATCCTAATTTGCATTTTTATAAATCAATATGTTATTAATTAATCATAATTTATTCATGCTATATAAAAAAATAAGAAGGTTGGTTGATTTTTATGGCCTGAAAAACACTCAAATGTTAACATATGCTAAACCCTCAATTCATGATTAGCTCGTGAATGATTCTTTAGTGCATCCTAATTTGCATTTTTATAAATCAATATGTTATTAATTAATCATAATTTATTCATGCTAATATGATTCTATGCATTAGTTTATTTTTATTTCCCAATTAATGTCTCGCTATTTGTCATTCTATTTTCATCATACAACTTTTTAAAGTCAATTCATGTATATTGCTTCATTAGTTTTGATAACTAGTTTCATGATCTTATAACCCTGTTAATTATTCAATCGGTCTTTGCTTCTATATATGTTGATATCAGTTATCTTTCTTAAATTTACGCATGATAAATGATTGTGCCAATACATCCTATATTTTTTTTCATAGATTATCTTTTACATGTTGGACATTTCTTATATTTCTTAGCTTCTACATTTGCACTTGCATTGGTATATAATAAAGAGATGAGATTGGTCCCAAGCCCAGGTAAGAAGGAGGGTTGCGTCAGGTTGGCAGCCATCATAAATCTTTTGCTAATGTCTTAGATATGAAGCAACTCGTTCCACTCAAATTAGAAGGAAAATTTTATAGGACAATCATTACGCCTGCTATATTGTATGGATCATAATGTTGGACAACAATAAAACAACATATGCATAATATGAATGTTGCTGAGATGAGAATGTTAAGTTGGATGTGTGGGAAGACTAAGGTCTAAGAAAGATAAAACGAGGAATGAACATATTCGAGGATGTTTGGGTGTGGCTCAATTAGGAGATAAGATAAAGGAAAGTTGGTTAAGATGGTTTGGGCATATAAAACGAAGAGCCAGAGAAGCAGTTGTGAGAAGATGTGAAAGAAACAAACACATAAAATCAGAATATTGACACAGGCAATTTTAACGAGGTTCGGTATAAACCTACTCCTCGGGACCA
>JAUPMG010175380.1:0-10506 GCA_031762675.1 Pachysandra terminalis
GGGCACTCCAAGTCGAGGATTGTTATATAGCAACCAAGGTCATATGGACATTGAAGGGTTCTCAGATGCAGATTGGGTAGGATCTCCTAATAATGATCGGAAGTCTACCATTGGATACTGTATCTTTGTAGGGGGAATCTTGTATCCTGGAAGAGCAAGAAACAACCAGTGATAGCTCGATCTAGTGCAGAATCTGAGTATCGAGCTATGTCTCATGCTATTAGCAAGATCATCTATTTGAGACAACTTCTTAGTGAACTCGGAACTCTCCTTCAAATTCGTCCAAGTTATGGTGCGACAACCAAGCAGCTATTCACATTGCATCCAATCCTGTATTTCACGAAAGGACGAAGCATATTGAGGTTAATTGCCACTTTGTGCGGGAGAAGCTACAAGGTGGAGAGATATCCTTACAACACGTGAGAACCATGGAGTAACTGGCGGACGTGCTGACTAAATCATTGACTGGGAATAGGATTGGGTATATTTGTAACAAGCTGGACATGAACAATATATATGCTCCAGCTTGAGAGCGAGAGAGTAGGTGAGAGAGTAGGCGAGTGGGTCTTACGGCCCATAAGCCCCTTTTTATCTTTATGTTATTTAGTCTCTTGTGTAATGATTAACCCTAATACAAGTTAATATATAAGTTCTCTCTCTCATTGAGATGAGTACGTTTTGGTGCTACAACAGTTTCTTTACTTTTCTCTCTAGTTTATTTCATACCCTAATTGGGTAGTGTGGTACTTCTCGTCCTTCTCCTACTCCCTTTCTTGGCTCAATGAAGTTCATTTCCTGATCTCAAAATTTTTTGTTAGAAGTTGCATGTGGACTAACCAAATATGTTACTAAACAATATTCATCAAAAAAATATGTCGCTAAACAACAGACCTTGCTCTAAATTTTAGATTACACTTTCTGATTTTTCTGAGACCAACAAGATATTCATTAGGGAATATTTATCTGCTAACCCTATAGTAGACCTATTGTACCCAAAAAGCCAATGCTTGGTTTTGCCAACTCACTTGCTTTTTAAAAATAGACAAATTTATGCTTATGACGTTACGGTATTTAAATTTGAGAAGAGTTGGTTCATGAAAAATAAAAATAAAAATAAAAGTTGAGATGTAGATCTCTTAATCACTTACTGTAAAAACTGTAGTGTTAGTCTTCGATGGTAAAACTTTTATTATAATGCTCTAAGATAGAATTCTTCATTGGATGTTATGTAGAGTAGGTATTAGTCGCGGCAAAAATTTATACTGGAAGTGTAATATGGGAATTTTTTTACCATAGTGCTGTGAGGTGATATAACTGGTTTCACCAGTTGTGTTTTCTAATGAGAGGGGTCAAACTGGTATTTTATAACTGGTATTTTACAGTTCGTGAGTCTATGTTTTGTATATTCCTTTGATGATTAATGAAATTGTTGTTAATGATCCAAAAAATAAACCTAAAGAAATGGAAGAATCTGAAAGTCATGCAGTTTCATATGTACGACGCTGTTGTCTTTTCTTTCAAATATTCTAGGTAATAATGATGCTTAAATTTCACTTTGTATTATTTCTTAGTTGTAAGTTCTTGTCACCATTCGGATATCTGGATATGAAGATTTCCGTAAATAGATGTTAATGATGAGGTAAATATTTTACATGAATTTAGGATGGTTTTGGTAGGTATACAAATACTACACAATTTTGAAGGTTGTATTCTGCTGAGTTATTGTGTTTCTGTCTGATTTGTGTCATAGATGATGATGAAGGACCAGTTTGCAAATTATGTGGTCCAGAAGATCCTTGAAACGTGTACTGAGAAGCAGCGAGAAATATTGCTTTATCGCATAAGGACTCACCTTCATGCTTTGAAGAAATACACTTACGGAAAGCACATTGTTGCTCGGTTTGAAAAACTAGCTGGTGAAGGTGCGTCATACTTTGATAATAATACTTCTTGTCATGTATGCCTATCATGAAGTCCTTGTTCCTCTGTTTTATCTGTTTTATGTCAACATTAGCCTGCTTTGTGTTGAAACCTTTTGATTCTTTTGCTTGTGAGTTAAATAGTGCTTGCTTTCACATGTGATAATGATAGTGCATTATGTAGTTTATTGAATGTCTGATTCTTTATAGTGGACACACCTGAGTAAGAACACAGGTGTTCCATGATCCTTCCCACGCGGCAACCGAGTTGGCAAGACCCACTTGTCCATGTTCTCTTCAACATAATTCCTATTGAAATACCAAATTTCAACCTCAAAACATGTTTCCATGTGGCAAGAGTCATCTCTTTATTCTAGCAACCTTCTTGCTGAAACTCTTAACCAAATGTTAGAAATTTGACAGCTGCTGTTACAAGCAGAAATACAATACACAGGTATAAATGCGGTTTACCTTGGTGGATGGTTTGTCCGCATGGCCTATTTAGAGCATCCCTCTATCAGACCTATTTAGAGCATCCCTCTATCTGGAATGGGTGTCCATGTTATCCCTCCACATGACAGAAAAACCCACGTCTCATCGGAAACTAAACATGGTGAGATAGACTAGAAATTGTTTACCCTTCACTTGAGGTATCTATTTTCATATTTCTTGTACAGGCCATTTTGCGTTCTGAACTTATATTGTGTCTTTAATGCACCTGTGTGAACGAGATACTTTATACTAGGGGTGCAACTCGGTTTGGTTTGGTCCGGGTTGGCATCAACCCAAAACCAAGTTGAGGATAGTGAAGTCAACCCGAAACCGATTTGAACCAAATTAGGAAATCAACCCGAAAACCGAACCAAATTGAATAGAAAAACCCTAAACCCAAAACAACCTAACCTTGTATCATATATAAAATATAATGCACCATTTATGTTATATATCATACATATATAGACTATAATTTGGTTTGGATCAGCTTGGTTCGGTTTAACCGAGGCTCTAACCCAAAACGAACCTATCTAATTTGGTTTATTACTTTCAAACCAAAATGAACCAAATCATTAGAAATCCAATGTGAACTGAACCAAGGTTGATTTGGTTAGTCGGTTTTTGGGTTGACCTGTCCCAAGTTGCACCCTACTTTATACTAACATTATGAAACCTGGAAAAGGCTGGTCACTTGGACTTGATGACCTGGGTACTGAAATCCTCAATTGTATGTGATGTCTGGTCTTACGAAGTTAAGAATCCGTAATCTAGGTTACACTGGACAAAGTTGGCAAGCGGCACGTGCGTTGCTTTGCAGTTTTTGGATCTGCAGTGGTGGGTGTGAACACAATGGTCAATGTGTACCATAAATACACAACTTTTATAATGTCTTTTTTTGTTTTTTGGTCAATAAATAGGTTATGATTATATTATATAGCATATATGGATAGTAGTAAACATTTTACAAAACTATAGTGGGTTAGGCTTTATGTACATGAACCCAATCACAAAATACAA
Organism: Pachysandra terminalis; assembly: GCA_031762675.1. Lineage (NCBI taxonomy): Eukaryota > Viridiplantae > Streptophyta > Magnoliopsida > Buxales > Buxaceae > Pachysandra > Pachysandra terminalis. The sequence goes on from JAUPMG010175380.1 coordinate 3,432, forward strand.
CCTGCAAGCAAACTGAAATATCCCTGCCTATACATTTTTCATCTCCCAAAATTCGCTCGTCTAATAAAGTTCTGAAGAGGTTATATCTCGAAACTCAGGTGGAAAAGAAGCCCAATTGTACAACAGAAGAGCAACTGCAGAAGACTCTAAACTCTTTCCCACATTCGTTCCCTTCAAAATTCTAGTATTCGGTTTACCTCAAACAGTCCATAAACTCTTTCCCACATTCGTTCCCTTCAAATATCATGCATTCGGTTCACCTCAAACAGTCCATGCATTCGGTCCACCATCGTACTTCCCTTCTCCACCACCATACCGATAGCAAAGCCTCCAAGCTCTTTGGTTGAACCCATATGGTACCAAATTTCTCCATAAAGATATCCAGCAAGAATAAGCCAGCTCACAATGAATGAGAATCTATGTTACATGAACTTGGGTGTGGGTGTGTGTTTAGGTGTCATACTCATCTCATCTCCATAGCAGAGGGGACTCGGGGACTCGGCCCAAATACTATATATTTTGAACGTATTTGACTAGTACCGAAATATGATATTAAATATACGCAATATCAATTTCTACTCATTTTAAACTTGATATAATTTAGCATATAATGAAGTTAAAGGAGGCATTGTCTAGAATAAACATTTGTTAAAGAAAAACTAGACTGTGAAGCATCCTACATGGATCCCATACTCATACCCATGTCGTGTCGACACGGGTATGAGAATGGATCTGGTTCTTATTGGATTGGATTGGATTGGATTGACACTACCTCCATATTTGATCAAATTAATAGTTGGATCAACCAGATCATACCTTTTGATTATCGGAGCAAAAACCTCTAATGTGATATGCTGTTTTCGGTTTGGATTCAAACTGGACTCGGATCATTATCCAATCCATTGATAACCCCCCTTCCACCACCACCAATCACCACCGCAATTGATGTTACCCTGTGATCCTCACCACCCTTGCCATCCTTGATTACCATTGCAGCCACCATCGCTTTTGTCTTCTGCCCGACAACACCCATTACTTCATCCTCTTGGCAATATATTAGAATTATCCAAGCGTTGCGTTTAAACCAACTACTTTTAACAGGTAGACCATTAAACCAGGATAAACAAGTGGACAGTGGAGCTGAAAGGACTTTCATCTGACTTGTGACTTTCTTTTGGTATGCGTATGGTAGAAAGAGCCTATGAATGTATAGGAAATTGGCTAACCCGTCCCCTCTTCTTTATATAATCTTTGAAATTTCACCATGTGAATTTTTTAAACCATCTTATTAATGTTGTTTTTTGACTTGGAGAAATAACTGTTTAGAAACTTAAGAGGCACATAGAAATAGGGCTGTCAACGTGCCGAGCTAGCTCGGCTCAGGCTCGGGCTCAGCTTGTTTGAGCCGAGCTTGATCCCTATAATTAGGCTCGTGAGCCGAGCTTGAGCCCAAAAAAATGCTCATTATCTTAATGAGCTTGAGCCGAGCTTGGGTAGGGTGGGCTCGGCTCAGTTTATATATAAAATTATGCATCTATATTCCTAGATCTTATATTATATATTAATATGAAACATACATGTTATGTATTATAATCTATGTAATAACAATTATCAACTATAATATTGATTTATTAGGATCAAACTGAGCTTCTTGGCGAGCTGAGCTTTTACAAGCCGAGCCTGAGCCCTAAAATTTTTAATGAGATTGATCTGAACGTGAGCCTTGCTCAAGGTTTTACGAGCCTGAGCTGAGCTGGGATGGGCAAAGCTCGGATCGGCTCGTTGACAGCCCTACATAGAAATTGCTCCCCCCCTTTTTAATTTTTTTTTGAAATTCACCAGATGAATTTTTTGATAAACCATCTTATTAACTGTTCTTTGACATGCAGAAAATAACTCTTTGGAAACTTGAGGCACATAGAAAGTGCTTATTGCTAGGTTCTCCTGCTACTATGATTGGAGAAGGCATCACAGCAGATGATACCCATTTCCTAATTGCAGGCAATTTCACTGTTCCAGTATTGGTTGACATAGGAGGAACAATCCCAAACCATTCATTGAAGCAGGCTATTCAAAAGCCTAAAAAGCATGTGTACAGTTTGTGGTTTGGCTGTGGCTGTAGGTCAGCTTGACATTGTAAAGTTAGTATTATACATATTTGTATTTGTATTTAAATCAAACTGTGTATGTATGTATGTATAGAATCATGCTAGCTTGTGGCATCATAGTCAAGGTAAGATTACTGGAGTTCATCAGATCCTTGATAATGTTAGTTTCAAGATCAGTAATATAAGTTTTTCATTTATCAAAATAGTAATAAGGTGCTCTTATTAACGAAGTAACCGAAGAATGTGGCTTGTGATGTGTGTGTTTTGGTCAACTTGGGTGAATCGATCAGGCACTTATTTTATCAGATGTTTTCAGTTTTAATCTTCAATATCTCCTCGGCAAATCCTCTTTTGAGGGTGCTGTAACTCATCCTTCTCCCTGGGGTGTAATGTAGCGTCTTTCCTCACTAATTAGGGGTGGCAATGGGCTGGGTGTCCTGCCCGGTTCGATCAGTTTGACCCTATGCTTGGGCGGGCTTGGTAACCTGTAGGATCTGACCGGACTGAAATTTAAGACCCAATCAGATTATACCTAGCCCAAGATGACTTTGTATTATATAACTTTGGGCAAATTACACTTTGACCCTTGAGATTTCGACCACTCACACTTAGACCTCTCGAGGTTTGTAATTATCCCTTTTTAGGACTAATTTATCCCTAATAAAATATAAAATTACTTCTCTCAAATGCACCATTACCACCCACCACCACCCCAAATCAGTCAATGACCCTCCTAAGGTTTCATATAAAAAGGGTAATTATATTTTAACAAATCTTGGGGGTAGGTCTAAGTGCAAGTGGTCGAAACCTCACCGACCTAGCTTGGCCCGTTGCCACCCTTACCACTAATGGAAGGAAAAAAACAAAAAAGAGATTTGAAGTTATATATATTTTTTTTTGGTCCAAAGTTCTGTATTAGTTAAGAGTAGAGGATTTCCAAGTATTTTGGCAAAAGGGACTGTTTGGCTCGAACTTGTTTACTAAAAACCATACCAACCAAGCTGGTTAATGGTGGTGCTGTTGCTGCTCTTCGTCTTTCTTTTTCTTTTTTTTGGTCTTTTGGTCTTGGAAGAATTCATGCGGATGTCTGAAAGTTACAAAAACAAATGATCTGAGAATATAAAACCACCTACTATTGGCTGGTAACTGGCATGAACCAGTACTAAAATGCCAAAAATTGGATCGCAAATACCAATTAAGGACCTGCCTACACTTTAGGGGTGTCAATGGGTACCCAATACCTGAACCAAACCCGTTTAGAAGGATTCAGTTCCAAGTTTGTAACCCCAGTTTACAATCAGGTCCAGTTCTGGTTCTATAAAAGATGGAGCTGTTAAGAATCAAGTCTACATGAGTATACCCCAAGAGTAACCACCGGGTATCGGGTCTCTTAGATTTATTAAATAATTCATTAATTATTCTTTAAAGATATGATATTTGAAACTAAATAAAAATATAATTTATATTTAAATAATTGATTAGTTAAATTTTTGATATTCAGTTATAATATTAATTAATTAGTCCAATCAAAACTACAAGTGTTTAATTTTTAAATGTTTATTTGTATTAGAAATTCATTTTATGCTATGGATTGTGTGTAGTGTTCTATCTAAATTTAAATAAATCTAAGTTTTGAAAATGTGATCATTATCATGATAATCAAATAATATTAATATAGTTGAAATAAACATTTTTTTTTTATATACATTAGTGCAACAAGTATTATGTACCCCCCATTAAGACCAAGTATCTGCAGGTTCGGTTCTGGGACTAAGGGTGACAACCCCGAACCCAAAACCGACAAGACCTAGAACCATCCCATATAATAGGGTTCAGTTTTGGGACTTGTTGGACCAGTCCCAAACCTGACCCGTTGACATCCCAACTACACTCTATGTGGAACAATGTTTACTACGCATTTCAACTATATGGACACACTTCCCACCCACCATCAAAACGCACAAACATAACCCGTCTGAAGTATTAACCCACACGGGTTAGCTCAACTGGCAGGCTCTCCAATTCGGGAACTAGAGATCCCAGGTTTGAGTCCCCGGACTTACCTGATATATGGTCCTCAAAACGGAAAAATTTATCATTAGAGAAATACACTAACATATTAATCAATAGGGTGCTTGTCAACCTGGCGAGATGTGTAATGTGCAGAAAGCAAAAGCAGAGAAAGAAAAGCACTGGCTACAAAGATTGCATCGAACCAACGATGGTAGAAATCAAACTGAATGTCCCCGCCCAGTACGTCTGTGATGATGATCCTGCCAAGAAATACACCCTCAGTTAAAATCCATCTAAAATTTATAAAGCGCTTTTGCAGATGAAACCTCAAATTGATAGCTTGTAAGCTACAACTTAGGAGCAGATTCCAACAAAATAAATCATGCAATGCAGTGTTAAGAGAGAAAGATAAACAAGATGAAGAAATCAAGCACACAAAAGACAGATTTACGTGGTTCGGCAAATAGTGCCTACATCCACGGATGCACACCCGATTCTACAATTCTCCAAAGCTCAGAAAAAAGTGTTACAAAGAGCAGCCACAAAAGTATGATAAATACCCTGTAATTAGGACTAAACATAGTAGAAGGGAAATTACTATTATACTCCTAAACCCCCAAAAATTCAGGCGGAGGGCGGATGGGCAGGAGGCACTCCCCCTGCAACCCCCGCAAGCTCAGCGCCAAGCTCGACCGCAGAAGTTGGTAGCTGGATCATCAGTACTTCCTGAATGCCTCAGTAGCATCGGTCTCCGCATAACAAGTCTTCCAGCAATTATATAAGGTCGGTTAATACATTGATTGCAGGACATCTAGTGTCAAACCCAGCCTCCGCATTGAACTTGGTAGATTGCAGACGATCAAGAGTTCTTAGTGCATACATGACTAGGAAAATGCATGCATAAAAAATACTTCCTAAACTGGCTAGATCAATTCATGCATTTCCTTTTCTAATAAAACAGGAAGTCCTGCTGATCCTCATGTAATGAACGGGAGTTGTAACCACGTAATATAGATTACGAAACTGTGTAGGTGCCAAACCAATCTAAGTGAATATCACACACTAAATCAACTATCCAAAATCACACCGACTAGTACGAGGAGTTCATTTAATGAATTTATAAAACATACTTGCAGAATAATATAGTTCGTCTATGAATATAAAAATGGGGAAAATCAAGTAACCCCAATTTGCATAGGTGTGGTTGTCGATATCGGAGAAAGACACAAAGTATTGGGTTCGACAAACACTAAATGAGACATGATATATTGTAATTTTTAAAAAGTATGTTTCGAACTGTTGATAACTATAAATAGTATAAAAGTATTAAGAGACCAGGTTGTCTGCTGAATTGATCCAAAATATTAGAAACCTGGTAAGACATGGCCTTCACACATGTCAACTTTCAATGTAGGCAATGAGTTCTCAGTACCAAGCACAAACTCATTCTTGAAGCTTCCTAAACGGATCTCCTTATTGAGCTTCAACATCGAACATAGCATAAAAGGAAAATCGAATTCAATTCCTGATTTTAGAATTTTTTACACTCAATATAAATGGGCATCTGGATACTTCTCAATGCTGTAACCTTTGGGACGAGGTGATGATCTTTCCCTGACAAGGTAACTTCCTCCCGCCTATACTGACATAACCTTAGGCACTTTAACAATTTGACTGTAGGCAGGGTTATTACAAGAAAAAGGTAAGAACTTTTTGGGTACTGAATGAAAAGGGTTAAGAAATAACAAGTGGAAAACCATTTTTAGAGCATGCAGGCTAGTTCTGGTTAAGATTTGCAGATGTTTTTAAGGCTTGGGCCTGACAATTTCAGTTTTTTTTTTTTTTAATTTTTTATTTTAAATCAAGCCTTGAGGAAATCCAAAAACAATAAGTGAAGCTCTTTCAGATGGGACAGTTGTAAAAAAATTACAGAATATTAAGGAAGAAGACATGACCATAAAATAGAGCAAAGGATACCAGGGTTAGGACAAAGGATGGCAAGCCGATGAAGGTTATCTCCACGAGAAAGCGAACAGAGAAGCCACCATTCTCACAAGAGAAAATAACACGAGCTGTACGCCAAGCTCTTGAGATGTTTATTGGGCAAACAGACCTGCTATCCCCTTCAGGTACAGAAATTACCCGTGGTAGCAACTCGTGAACATAATAGCAAGGATCCTAGCTATGGTACCTCCTTGGACGTGTTTCTAGATTCCGGAGGGACATCCCTATGCCTCTAGCTACTTCTGAAGTTAACAATAACAGTTACCTACAGGGAAACTAAAAAGTGAAAACCTCAGTTACAATAATCTGTATTAAAGATAAACCCAAGTGATTTCTTGTGTCTTCTGTTGTTCTTCTTTTGCACAATTTTTTAAATATTAATATCACCAATTTTTTTGGGAGGAATTTTGATTCTTTTTTTATCGTTAAAAAGAATATTTATATTTTCATATGGAAAAAGACAGCAATATCCCAAAAATACAGAGGGAGACGTGACAGCCTATGTACACAGATAGTATACAAGAACAACTCTCAGTCCTACAAAATACAAAAGAAACCAGAAAAACCCATTGGTTCTCTATCTACATAACCCATAATAACTCCCAATCATGTGAAAAGGCGGAAAAACAAATATTTTATTTTGTTTTTAGAATAGGAAAATGGATTCTTTTTGTGCAAATGGTTGTCTTCTATTTTTTCTGCAACAAATATGCGCGAGTAAACCTTTGGCCCAAAAGTGGCATAAGGCTACTTTTCGGGTGTCTAACATAAGAGAAAATTTATTTTAATAAGCATTTGGAACATGCATTTTGTTCCTTGTATTTGGTAAAACCTAGGAGAATATATATACACATATCCAAAAGAAATGATCTTGCACTATAATGGCATACCTGTATTCAGTAGCCAAGCTTTTCCTTATCAAAAGAATTGAAGAAACGAAATACATTCCC
>JAUPMG010175391.1:0-10506 GCA_031762675.1 Pachysandra terminalis
AATACATGTTAAAAGTCGAGTTATGCAAATTCCGAACCCAGTTTCGAAACTCCGATAAAGCCGGGAGCGGGTAGGTTATATTCATTTAACCAACCCGACCCGATTGGCATTTCTAATTAAGGGAATTATAAAGATGAAATTAGCCGTTTTTATGGAAAAACATTGATTAGCCTAATATATACGTGTCGAAAGGAAAGAAAGAGACCAAAGTCAGCTACATTTCTTCTTTGCTTTTGATTGGATGGATGGACCACATCCAAATAAAAGAAAGTGGAAGGGAGATGGAGAAAGACTCGAAACCAGAACCATCGAAGGTGCAGATGCAGCTAATCATTTAAGTCACTCAAACCCTAAAAAAACCCTACTATAATAGATTCTTACTACTCTATCAAGTATCAACCCGCTTTGCCTAATTATTTCCATTTATATATAGATTCTTACTACTGGGGTTTACCCAACATTTGCTCAGAAACCGCTTTTGACTTCAAACAAAAACCATTCACCACTCTTTAATGTCTCCCTTCCTTTTCCTCCTTCCTTTATGTTAATCTTCTCTTACACCCATTTCCCAAACTAAACACAGTCTCACAGAACTCAGAAAATGGCCATGGAGATGCAGAACAAGAGCAGCAGCTTCTTCATGGAAGAAGCTCCTGATACTGTTAGCAAGAACTTCGACGACGACGGTCGCGTGAAACGTTCTGGTATTCTTTGTTTTATTCATCTTTTCTTCTTTGTGATCTTTCTGGTTTTATTGAATATTTGTTTGTTTGTCTTGGAAGGGACGTTGCTGACTGCAAGTGCTCATATCATCACTGCGGTTATTGGGTCGGGAGTGCTTTCGCTGGCTTGGGCTATAGCCCAACTGGGTTGGGTGGCTGGACCAGCCGTTCTCATGATCTTCTCTGTCATTACTTGGTATACTTCCACCATGCTTGCCGACTGTTACAGGTCTCCTGACCCTGTTACAGGGAAGAGAAACTATACATACATGGATGTTGTCAGAGCTAATTTAGGTAACTATACATCTACGGAAAACTCATATAGATGAGAACCCATTAAAACATCTTTAATTTCTTGAAGAAAGCATTATTCAAAAAAAAAAAAAATCCCTTTTAATTGCAGGAGGAATCAAGATTCAGCTCTGTGGGTTAGCTCAATATGGGAACCTTATTGGGGTCACAGTCGGATATACAATTACTGCATCTATTAGCATGGCGTAAGCAATCAAGTCTCACCAGATATATTTTTTTAGTTTTGTTTTTCAGCCATGGATGATCATATTGTTTTTTATGATTTTTTAATCAGGGCCGTACAAAAGTCAAATTGTTTCCATAAGAAGGGCCACCAGGTGAATTGCTCTGTATCAAACTACCCCTACATGATCATCTTTGCAGTAATCCAGATCATCCTAAGCCAGATTCCCAACTTTCACAAGCTCTCTTGGCTCTCCATCGTTGCTGCAATAATGTCCTTCGCCTATTCTTCTATAGGCCTTGGGCTCTCTCTAGCCAAAATTGCAGGTTATCTATCTAAGAGGAAAAACCGAGAATACCCTCCCTCTCTCTCTCTATGGAATTCTCTCTCGTCTTTTTTCTGCTTTGGTTCTTTTGATCTAGTGGGTGGTCCTATGTAATGCAGGAGGGGTGAAGATGAGGACAACCCTAACGGGAGTGACAGTTGGGGTGGACGTGTCCGGTACAGAGAAGGTGTGGAGGACCTTCCAAGCCATTGGAGATATCGCCTTTGCTTATGCTTACTCTACCGTCCTCATCGAAATACAGGTAAGCCAAATCCTCTATGTATATATGCATATGGAAGTATATATGTATGCATCATTACCATATTTTTTGAATTGTTGGGAATCGTGAGGAAATAAATGCTGGCTTGGCGTTACGGTTTTTGGCGAATATACAATAATGGCGGTGGAGAATCCATGTACACATAACATACATGCATGGATATAGATGTTAGTAGATAAGACACGTGTCGATTTGGTTTAGCTGGTTCTTTTGACTCAGGTGTTGAGCACTACCTAAATGAGTGAGACTCGTATCTTTAGGAATCTTGACAGGTGGAGATAGGATTTGAGAGACGGTTATGAATCAATGAAATAGTGGGGCCTACATTGAACGTACGTTGAGGACCAAGGTTCGGGAATAAAGATCTTAGTCACCATCACAACGGACAGTGATTCCCTGTGGACCATTACGTGGATGGACGATAATCCCCCGACGGCATTCTTCCCAGTTTTGGTCATCCAACCTTTTGGCCTTTTAAAAAGAGTTAAACCCTCCTTTTTTTGTTCTTCCAATCCTCTCTCTCTCTCTCTCTCTCTCTCTCTCTCTCTCTCGGGCATCCAAAAGTGTGGTTGTATCAAACGGTCAATAATGAACTATTTGTGGGTCCATTTTCTTTCTTAACGCATGATTGAACAAACCAAAGTCCAAGGAAGTCAACCAATGCTAGTGCACTCCGTCATGCATGGATCCCTACCTTGACCCTGTACTTCCTTTATAGATTTTATAGATCTTTTTCTTTAGCCTATGTTTGGAACTTTGGATTTCAAAGAAAAGTAAAAAGAAATTAAAATGCAATGATAAGTGTTTTTTTTTTTTTCGTGTATTTGGTTAAGATGAGATATAAAAAAAAAGAAAATCAAATTCTAACGATTTCTAATTTTTTTGAGTATTCATATATTTCGGTAAAGTTGACTAGAAGGAAAGATAAAACATATTTCAAGATAGGTTGGATTGTTGGAGAGTGCTTTCAACTTTTTTTTTTTTCAAAAATTACTGTTTTTTGGGGATAACGGTTTTGATCTCAAAAGAGAAAATTTTTCAAATTATTTTCTTTTCAAATCTCGATCTCTAACTCTTTCATTCTTCAACCAAACAGAAAAAAGTGCTTCTCCAAATTATCACTTATGCGGAAAGTTATTTTTAAACTTTAATAATATTTTCATAATACATATTTTATCCTCAAATTTTCATAAGTACTTAACTAAATGTATTATTTCCTTTAAAATAATGCATATAATTTCTTTTCACATCTCTATCTCTAACTCTTTCCTTCTTCAACTAAAAAGAAAAAAATGCTTCTCCAAATTATCACTTATGCGGGAAGTTATTTCTAAACTGTAGTAATATTTTCATAATACATATTTTATCGTTAAACTTTCGTAAGTACTAATGACCCCTTGATTTAAAAATTCAAAATAAACCAATAAAATAATGCCATCTGGTGCCTCCCGGGCAAAATCTGTTTCTTTTCCCACTTTAAAATATGTAGCCGAATACGAGGAAACATATCTTATCCGTGGACAGACTTTATGATCTAATATCGAGATTAAATAGAGACAATTTGATCCTATTCCAAATCTGAGAATAGACTTTATGATCTAATCTCGAGATTGAATAGAGACAATTTGTTCCTATTCCAAAACCAAAGATTGGACTTTATGATCTACCCTCGAGATCAGTTAGGGATAATTTGATACTGTTTTGAAATCCGAGAATCAGACTTTATAATCTAACCTCGAGATCAATGAGAGACTATTCAACCCTATTGAAGTAGGAGTTACGATCCTTACCTAACTTCAGAGGTTCATATCGATTACATCAAAACCCTCACATACTGAAGGGTTATCCAAGAAGCAAGGACGTTGCTTTAGTCATGGAGCAACATGGACTTCTTCCTACATCCCGAGTCCTAAGAAAGAGGATTGTTTTGGGATAGCCATACATCAAGTAAAAAGGCGTCCGAGATCGCATATTGAGTTGTACTACAATTTCAAAATATGACCTAACCCGATATTGTAAAGTATTACACTCGTAATCGAGTTAAATTCACTCGATTCTAGGATATCCTTAGGACATCTCACTCAAGGATAGCGTCCCGAGCTTCATAAGCCATTTGTATAATAAGACAAAAAGGGGGAGAAATCGAGATACCTAAAGGAATGGTAGCCCAGAGAGAAGTCCCATCAGACCCATGACGGTTATTGGTAGTTAACCAGACCCACATGGGCGATGTCACATCAAAGGGACTAAGCATAAGATAGAGATCGTTTGCACACTTGTATAAAGTGACAAGTGACAGGCGAGGTATGGGCTAGGACACGTGGGATCATCCTACCATGTCTAGCCCTCGATGACCGACACTTGTTACTTGAATTTTGTCCGAGAATTTTGTCTATAAAAGCCCTCATTCTCATTCAAAAAAAGACAAGGGGGTGCAATTGAGAACGGACTGACAGATTTGAGATCTCTGACTTAGAGACTTATCTGCCTCCATGCTATCTCTGAATCCATTCCTTGGAATCTCCAACTCTTCCCTTTTTAGTAATTTGACCTAAAAAATAGATGGAAACCTCGTATAGGAACGACTGTCAAAGCTTAGGCCATTACGAAACAGGCTTTTGAATCGACATTTCCTCTTTGGTTAACCATTCAATAGATGACACCTGTCATCCGATTAATCTCATTGTTAACCAATTTTGGGGATCAACAGTACTTAACTAAATGTTATTTCTAACCATTAATAATATTTTCATAATATCTATTTTACCCCTACACGTAAGTAAATGTATTTATCAAACGTTATTTTCTTCAAGTAAGCAGTTTATTGTTGTTGTGGATAAATGCTCTCATTGAGCTACTTATCCAATGAATGCTTATCCAAAAGCACAAGCCGGGGCCAAAAGCAGGCTAAATAATTGGACAAGTGGCGCTTTTTCACAAGTCTGAGCCCAAAATATATTAACGAGCCGGTTTTAAGACCCCGATCGGAGTTGAGCTGGGAATTGAATTTTTCATTATTTGGGTTGGGAGCTAAACAGACCTTAAAGTCCATTTGTTTGGCCCAACCAGAAAACAGAGACAACTAACCATAATAACCTTGAAATCTTGCAGGATACTCTAAAATCAACTCCCCCAGAAAACAAAGTCATGAAGAAGGCTTCCTTGATCGGAGTTTCGACCACAACCTTGTTCTACATGCTCTGTGGTTGTTTGGGTTACGCGGCATTCGGTAACCATGCACCCGGGAACTTCCTTACTGGTTTCGGTTTCTACGAGCCATTCTGGCTCATCGACTTCGCTAATGTGTGCATCGCTATTCATCTCATCGGAGCCTACCAGGTAAGGCAACCCCTACATACATATATACATACGTAAGAAGGTTCGGGTATCTAACAAATCGGAATCGACCTCGTTTATATCCCAGTCTGAACATATAATATATATGTGTAATTAGGGGTGTCAACGAGCCGGGTTTGTGACGGGTCCAGCAAGTCCTTAAACCAAACCTTATTATATGGGACGGTTCCGGTTTTGTCAATTTCGGGTCTAAGGTTGTCACCATAGTCCTAGACTCGAACTCACAAATATCTGGTTCTTAATGGTTCCATCTGATATCCAAAACTTAATTATTACATTAATATATAAAAAAATATTTATTTCAACTATATTAATATTATTTAATTATCATGATAATGATTTCTTTCCCAAAGCTTAGATTTATCTAACTTATAGAATATTTACACCAACACATTACACAACATCCATTGAATAAAATGAATGGCTAATACAAATGAACATTTAAAAAGTGAAAACTTGTAGATTAATTTTTGTTTAGTTTTGATGGGATTAATTAATTAATATTATAATTGATTATAAAAAATTTAACTAATGAATTATTTAAATATAAATTAAATTTTTATTTAGTTTCAAATATCTTCCCTTTAACAATAATTAATGAATTATTTAACAAATTCAAGAGACCGATACCCGATGGGTATACCTAGGGATGGCAATGGATTGGGTTAAACGGGTAACCCGCCCCACCCGTCTCTAATGGTTAGGGTTTGGTAACCCATGAGTCGAGTTAGGGGCGGGTTAGGGTTTGGCTCAATCCGATCCCGTCTGGTGCCATTCACATATGTTTTAAATATATATTTTATGTATAAATTTATATTTTACAAGTAAATATATTTAAAATATTAGAGATTTTAATTTTAAAAAATAATTATTTTTAAAAGAACCTTATAATCAGGTCAAACCTGTCCCGCCCCACTACCGCTCCGATAGGATTAGGAGCGAGTTTGGTATTAGGGGCGGATTAGGGTTCCTCAAAACACGCCCCGTTGCCATCCCTAGGTATACCTGTATAGACCCAATTCTTAACAGTTCTATCTTTTATAAAGCTAGAACCGGATCCGATCCTGGAATCAAATCCTTTTAAACGGGATTAGTCCTATCGGGTATTGGGTAGCCATTGACACCCTTAGGTGTAAATATTATATGTATGTGCAGGTTTTCTGTCAACCTATATACGGGTTTGTCGAGAGGTGGTGCGGCAAGCGTTGGCCGGAAAATGGATTCATAACAAGCGATTTCGGCATAAAAGTTCCAGTTTACGGCACTTTTGAAATAAACTGGTTTCGGCTAGTGTGGAGAACATCGTATGTGACGGTCACAGCAGTGATGGCGATGATATTTCCATTCTTCAATGACTTCTTGGGCCTGATTGGGGCTGCTTCTTTCTGGCCTTTGACGGTGTATTTTCCGGTAGAGATGTACATTGCACAGTCCAAAATTCGAAAGTTCTCTTTCAGATGGACATGGCTGAAAATATTGAGCTGGGCCTGCTTAGTTGTATCAATTGTTGCTGCTGTCGGATCCATTCAGGGCCTGTCCAAAGATGTCAAGACCTACAAGCCCTTCAAAACACAATAATAAATAAGTAAAAATCTATATTTGTTTGTGTTTGAGTTTGATGAATGTAATGTTTTTAATAAAAATGAGAAACTAAAGTCTCTCTCTCTCCGATCAAAATATGGATATCATCTCATTGCATTAGGATTCAATCTTTGATCATTCATTTAATTGGTTCAACTAGCCAATCTGGTCTAATCCGATTCTAATAACATTGGTTTTCTCGTTAACATTGATGATCAAGCGGTCTAATTAATCCCACTAAACATGTGGCGTTATCTTGAACGCACGAGCGTACACGTTTTTTGGGTATAGTCACATACACTGAATTATTCAATAAAGTAGTTACATGTTACATAGCTGCTTTTCACGTGCCGCCTATCAACAATGACTGCACGTTGATTAGATCGTTTGGTAAAAATGTGATATTTGAAACGGCTTGGAGATGTTTGACCGTCATAATCACTAAAAAAGAAAGTTTCTTGGAGAATCAACCTTTTTGAAAAGTAACTTATGGGGTAATGCCACGTGCCCAAAGTTTAAATAGACACAGGACGATTGCCCTCTAAATAACCGAAGGAATAGGGATTTCTCCATTCCTTCTAAAGGATATTATCATTTTTGAAGGATACAGACAGGGATATACTACTCCCAATGGACTCCTCAAACATATGAAACTTCAAATAAAATCTCGAAGTCATATCCATTCATTTACAGGAAGAGACTTTGAGTGATTTTATTTCATTATTTCATGTTTTAAAGCTAATTCCCTTGAACAAAAGTCTTCGATGACACTTTTTATGCTTTCTAACTCAGAAGTCGCATTTGGATCATATCCATAGACTTCAAAAGATCATTCATTATATTTTTGTCTTGAGAGGACCACGAAGGATGTATACATCCTTCTGCTAAGATATACTCGAAGGCCAACCACTTTCAAATGGTGAACTCGAAGGTCAACCACCTCCAGATGGTGAACTCGAAGGCCAAACTACCTTCAGATGGCGAACTCGAAAGCTAACCACCTCCAGATGGTGAACTCAAACCACCTCCAGATGGTGAACTCGAAGGAGGTATATTTCTTCCTACTAAGGTGAACTCGAAGGAGGTATATTTCCTCCTACTAAGGTGAACTCGAAGGCTAACCACCTCCAGATGGTGAACTCGAAGGAGGTATATTTCCTCCTACTTAGGTGAATTCGAAGGCCAACCACCTCCAGATGGTGAACTTGAAGGCTAAATACCTCCGGATGGTAAATTCGAAGGAGGTATATTTTCTCATACTGAACTGAATTCGAAGGCTAACTACCTTCAGATGGTGAACTCAAAGACTAACCACCTCGAGATGGTCAACTCGTCAAAGGTTAGTCACCGTCTGTCCCCTTTGAAGGACAAAAGTAGGGGTTTATAACCCCCAATACACTTATAAGGCTCATTTTAAACTTCGAAGTCATTCTTATTTATCTTTATGGATTGACTTCGAATGATATCTCACATGACATGTTTACTTCGAAGGAAATCCTCATGGAAATTACTTCGAAGGCGCATTTATATTTCCCAGAAGTCATCTCCGAGTGAGATATATGTACTTCGGGACTTTCTCTCACTTTGAAAGAGTTGTAACGAATGCTTATGTACTTCTGAGTTCACTAAACCGAAGATACTCGAGTTGGTTGTGTAAACTCTAAACTTTGAAAGGACCAAGATAACTCATCCTTGCAGGGACTATTGATCATGAAAACGAATTGCCTACCGAGGAACCTAATTTTAAGGACTATATGGGTAATTCGAGAATACACTAGTCACCTTGTAATGCATAGTTATTCTAATTTTCTTCGAAGACAGATAGCTGCCAAAAAGAGTTCCTTCGAAATGAACGAAGTCCAGAAGAGGATGTGACATTCAATCAACTCATTTACTTCAAATGATTGAGATAGATTCTTCAAAAAGGCACAACACGTGATAAAACCTCAGCTACTTATAAATATCTGTTATATAACTTATCTAAAGGGGGTTTTGTCTTATCTGGAATGGCGGCAAGAATGGGAACTCTGCTTTTAGATCTTTGTGCATGTAACACATGTCATTCTATTCGTATTCTTCTAGATCTAAAGCAACCTATCACATAGCAAGTTTGTAACTTCGAGGTGACTCATCCTACATTTTGGAAATAACTTAGGCGTGTTGAAATACACGTAACATTTAAGATAGACTTTAATGAATGGGGATATTTATAAGCTCCTCCCCGGACACTTAACTGAATGACATTTGTCCTAATTTGAGAGGATAATTTTCTTATAAATAGTAGAATAAATATTTTATTAAAGGCCAATTTGATAGTATGAAATTCAGAAGACAACAATGAGTAAAGACACTGAAAGAGAAAGTGATAGTCAGTTATATACATGTGTATTTCTCAATACATGTTATAGACTTCAAGTCACTCGAATTCTGAGATTTTCTTGCTCTAAGATATGCATTCTAATTGACTTATTAGTTATTTCAATATCCTTTCCCTTTTGTCTCTTCTCTTTGTCTTATTCACATGTCATATTTATGAAAAAATCCTCTCAATAGAACGACTACACGACGGTTTAAACTATCTTGAAACAACCTCCAAACTTTTATCTTTGACAGTATATTTATATTGCTGAATTCTAACTTTATAAATGAAAATGTTCAAATTCTTACTTGTTACAAAACTTGCATCACCAACGTCAAACAAAAGAGGTTTTACAAAAACTTTTATATATAAAATAAATTAATTAATTTAAATCAAAACATCGGCTTATCATTGAAGGGACGGTTTGCTGCTGCGTGCACCCCAATCGGAGAAAGGAAACAGGGATTTTGACCAAGTACGGAGCAGTCTTCCAAGCTCAAACAATGTTCTTTTTCATACTTCTGCTCCCTCTACTCTCCGCCCAACCCTAGGGCTGTCAACGAGCCGAGCTAGTTCGGCTCGGGCTCAGGCTCGGCTCGTATGAGGCGAGCTTGAGCTCAATATTTAGGCTCGCGAGTTGAAGCTAAAAAAAAAGCTTATTATTTTAACGAGCTTGAGCTGAATTTAGGTAGGCTCAACTTGGTTAAAGCTCGGCTCGGTCTTATATATCGTATATAAATTTGTATATCATAAGTATTATATATATAAATATAAATATAAATAATATTAATTATTAAATAAAAAAGTAATTAGTGGCATGCTTAATTCAAAATAATTAAAAAACTCTAATTAATTTAATTGAATTAGTACTAATTTACTAAAAGAAAAAAAGAATTATTGCTAAATTGTTTTTTTTTCATGCTTTTAACGACCCGAGCTTTTACTAGCCGAACTTTCACGAGCCGAGCCGAGCTTTTGTGAGCCAAGCCTGAGCCTTGAAAAAATAGCGAGCCTGAGCCGAGCCTGAACCCGAAATATTTTACCGAACCTTGGCCAGATTTCACGAGCCCAAGTCGAGCTTGGCAAAGCTCGGCAAGGCTCGGCTCGTTTACACCCCAACCCTCCCTACTTTTTCCTTTCTCTGTTTTTAAAAGTATTTCTTTTTTACTTCAAAATCCCATTTGTTCTTTACTTGGGTGTTGTTTGGCTCCCATTTTCGAAACTCATTCCAGGGCTGGAACTCATTCCAAGCCCTAGAATGAGTTTTGACAAAAAAATGGACGTTTTGGTTAGCAAGCTTTGGAATGAGTTTTTCATAATGAGTTTTGAAAAATACACATGACCTCAAAATCAGGTCCAAATCTGTTTTTAGAATTTAGAAATGAGTTTTGCATTTTGATGGCAAAC
>JAUPMG010175402.1:0-10506 GCA_031762675.1 Pachysandra terminalis
AAACCCAACCCAAACCGAACCGAAGTCGGTTTGGGTCGGTTCGGTTTCGATTTTAACCGACCCAAGTTGCACCCCTATTTCGGACCCCTTCAAAACCGAGACATATATGTAAATATTGGCCAAAAAGTATATTGGCTGAAACCATTGAAAAATATTATGAATTTATAGATTGTTGTCCAATACTTTTACCTATAGGTTTTAAGTTTGAGCCAAAACTTAAAACCTTGCTATGAGGTGATTGTGCTAGACTATCACTTTACTAGGAATTTGGGAAGGTTAAGGATTTAGCCATCTCACCTAAATTTACATTACATTGAGCTGAATCTAACCTAGATGTGAAAGTTCTAGATAAGGTTTAACAATTTGTGATAATAACTTTTTAGCTTAAAGGAACTTAAACACATGCCTCCACCTTTTCTGTGGCACTTGAATTACTTTATGATCCTCAAAATCTTTCCAATAGTGTTGTTTGTCCAATAATCAGAGTAGGAATCTATGACAGATGAAAAGAGAGGAAAAAGTAGGTTTTGAATGTGGGGACAGCAGGGGCACATGTCTCAACTTCCATGGAAACATATGAACATTTTTGATCTCGCACTTCTTTTATCTTAGCAAAATTACTTTCTGGGTTGGAAAAATATGACTCCGTATCCTTTTCTCAAACCATTTCCATAAGTCCATGCTTTATTGATGATGACATTATTGATGGTCAGGATTTTATCTTTGATGAATATGAAGAAGTTCAGCATTATTATCCTCATGGTTACCATGGTGTGGATAAAGAGGGAAGACCTGTTTATATTGAAAGACTTGGCAAAGTTGAACCCAGTAAGCTCATGAGTGTTACCACAGTGGACCGTTATTTAAAATATCATATCCAACAATTTGAAAAAGCCTTTATGGAGAAATTTCCAGCATGTTCCATTGCAGCACAGAGATATGTTGACTCTACAACAACAATATTGGATGTGCATGGGGTGGTAAGGTTCTGAGTCTGCCATGATTATATATATATATATATATATATATATATATAGATATTGCATATCTTTCTATGTTGTTAGTATAACTGTTTCTAATGAGTAGGTTGATTGTGCAGAATTGGATGGGTTTTGGCAAAGTCGCCCATGATCTTCTTATGCGCATGCAAAAAATTGACGGTGACAACTATCCTGAGGTATCTTATTAATAACAAGAAACTAATGCAACGCATCACATGAATCTTAGAGTTTACAAATCTTTTTTTTTCTAAATATTTTTTCATTTTTTACAGACATTGCATCAGATGTTTATCGTTAATGCTGGTAATGGTTTCAAACTGCTATGGAACACTGTAAAAGGTTTTCTTGACCCAAGGACAACTGCAAAGATACATGTAAGAGAAAGTTTTGATACTTTCTTAAACCTTTACAGGTCATGTGAAACTAACAGGGAGTAGTTGTTCTCGGATTTACAGGTTCTAGGAAACAAATACCAGAATAAGCTGCTAGAAATTATTGACTCGAGGTCTGGATTTCATCTTTTTGTACTATAGTTATCTTCGATTTTGGTCCATTAGAAGAGAACTTTTGAGAGATCTTGATCCGAAATCTATTTTAATCTCTTCCTCTTGAACAGTCAACTGCCAGATTTTCTAGGTGGCTCCTGCTCATGCCCAAATGAAGGAGGGTGCCTCAGATCTGACAAGGGACCTTGGAAAATGCCAGAAATAATTAAGGTAATCCTTCTTAGTTAATGGCACTGTATGTAATGATGTTTAAGCGGTGCAAGATTTTAACTAATTCTCCCTGCATATTCGTAGACCTTTCGACCAGAATACATATATTCTCATCTATTATACTTATTTGCAGCTGGTACATTCTGGAGAAGCCATGTATTTGAGGAGAATTACTAGTGTTTCTGATAAACATAATTTGCAAATCAAATTACTAAAGTCTAAGGTGACATATAGATCACTTATATTTACGCACTTGTTAACTTCTAATCTTATAGCCATTAATCATCTTTAACTTCATGCCTTCCTTCATTATTCAGGTTCTGAGTAGAAAAATATATTCAGCAGAATCAGGTTCTGATGTTGAAAATTTTGGTTCTACGGCTGGGCCAAGGAATAATGGTTTAACACAATTACATTCACGTCGGCAAGAAGTGAGTTTCTTTTTACATTTTTTTTCCCATTTTACTGGGTTCAATATGCATGTTTGATCATATTATTGCTGAAACTATAACCTACAATCATCATCTCCTAAGAATAAATGCATATGGATCCACATCGGCAAGAAGTGAGTTTCTTTGTACATTTTTTTTTCCATTGTAATGTGTTCAATATGCATGTTTGATCATATTGTTGCTGAGACTATAATCTACAATCATCATCTCCTAAGAATAAATGAATATGAAAGGTCAAGTTTTTAGCTGGTGACAATTCTTGTGGCAGAAGGTTTAAATCAATCCGTCAGCAGGTCACTTGTACTACACATGCCCATTTCATATTGCTGCTATGCTCAGATCTCGTGGTTGCCTGATTGCCACAAACATGGTCGTAAAGAGCATTTTAGACATGCAAGATTGAGCATTATAACAAGTCATTTTTAGGATGCTGGTCTTCCTTCAAATATTGTTTAACCGTTGGACTGTCCTTGGGTGCATGGATTCCCTTATGCTACATGTTTTCATATTAGTTGGTCTGTATCTATACTAGGCATGAAATTTACCCTTTCTTAAATGCTCGTAGTGGTGATAGGAAAGCTACATTCTCTCTTCTGCCACTTATGTAACGTGGGCTAAATAGAATTGTGTGTTTTTTCACTGTGGATGGAAATCCTGACCTGAATTGTCAACTCACTCATCTCCTTTTCAGGTTTTTCGTTGCTTAACCAAACTGGTTTACATTTGAGTTGGGTGTCTGATGACCAGGGTTGAGGCTTCGACCAAATCCAGCTAATGATTGAACTGTGCCTGCAACCCGACCCTCTATCTAATTTTCTTTGTTTATGCGTTCATCTTTCCCAACCCACTTTACTTCCTGATCAGGTCCAGTCAGGGTTGCAAGAATCAGGTCAAACTTCAATTTCACCCAACCCAACCTGCCATTTCCTCCCCTACTTCTTCTCTAAACTTATGTTTGGTATAACTAATAACAGTAAACAACTCATTTTTTTTACTTTGATACATAGAACAAGAATGTAAGTCTATTGTTTATTGCAATTTGTGGACAATTAGTGTATTATATTCACTATTCCCTCAAAACCACTTATATTGTACAATATGTGGACAATTAGTGTATTATCTTCACTAGTCCCTCAAAACCACTTATATTCCAGTTTATTCCTTGTTGTATGCATGGCCCAATGACCATTTTATAATGCACTAATGAAACAGATCTCACATGTCAATGTGTTCTATGCTGTGGTTTGCCTGTGATTCATGATTATACATGCATGTAATGTCTCAATGAATTTGTCAACTTTTGTACAGAAAATCTGATACAACTTTGTCACTAATTTTTTTTTTTCCATAAATTAAAAAATGCTTTTAACTTTCAGCCTGGTGTATTGTATACTTGGTGAATGTGCTAGGTTTTTGAACCAAATGCATGATAAATACCCAAAAAAGTTGAAACATGGAAACTCCATCTATAAATAAATATATCACTCACAAAATGATGATGTATAGTTGGAACTATTACATTTCTTGAAAAAATTTTGCTGGAATGTTTATGTGCACCCTTATAAATATCATTCAATGAAAAACACTGTTATGTTATTTTGGCTTGTCACATTGAACTATTTGTCTATTATGCATTTTCTGGCATACCTTTTTTTCCCCCTCTTGTGTCTGAGAAACTTGCTTACATGTGGATGGAGCCAGCATATTAGTTATTTGTAGAAATTTATCATTTATAGTCCCCAAAAATCTATTTGATTGATAAATCATGAGTTGTTGAACTGTGGATGATAAGCATATTTGTTTGTGAATTCCTTGTACATGAAGAAAGTACTTGAATCTTGAGTTGTTCGTATACGGCACAAACAGATAATCAATTGATTCATGTATCTTCTTTCTTTCTGCATTTTAGTTTTCACAAGAAAGTTTCAACAATCCTGCGGCCCTTCAGACACTGGTTGAACCTGTTCCTGTTGTCACTAGAGTTGAAGATGTTGGTACCACAGGTAGGTGATCAACAGGAAAGATTTTGTCCATCTACCTTTGCTTTCATGTTAAAGTCAATGTTTTACTGAATCACTGCATCCTCATATATGATAGTATTTTATACGTCCTTATACTTTTATTCAAAGCACAGTGATTTTGTGTTCTGCTATGCAAGTCTTAGATGCAATTCATTGCTATAATCAAATAATGAACTAAACAATCTTTGCAACGTCATCCTAAGTGTATGGTTAGAAACGGCCAAGTACAACACAAATCCAAAAAATGATCAACTGTATTAGTGAACCTACAAGAATTTTCCATGGAGATCCACTGAATGGTGTTTACTCTATTTCATCCTTGATCTTGGTTCGTTATGAAGGAAGTTTTATAAGTCAAAGAAGTTTTTTGGACATATTACATTTACCATTCTAATCACCACCCTTTCCCAACTTCTCTAAAATCACAATAGGAAAATGGGAAATTTTCATCCCATTATTAATGACCTCCATGAAGTTTCTTTTCCAACTCTGCATTTTTTTCCCTTTAAATTCGTTAAAATAAAGGTCCATTCTATCAAAATCTTTCTTGCAAATGAATAATCATAATCTAGCTTCCTTATCAATAATATTATTATTCTATTATTAACTTAAGTTCAAAAACCAAACAGTAGAGTTAAAGGATGCATTTGCCACAAAATACCTCTCTTTCTTTTCAAAATAGTCTCTCAACCAACTTGCAATTATAATTGCAACATGTCTTGGGAAGAACTGTTCCTTCTTAAGAAGTTCAAACTAACCTCATAAACTTGCAAGGAAAGCATCAATTTGGGTGTTATTTCTTGAGAAAGCTCTTGGATTAGTGGAAGTTCGAGGTTGAATAAATTAAAGAATCCTTCATCGATTTTGATAAAGAAAGAGCTGGCCAGATGGACTTTATATGGCTCTGTATCAATAGCATTTGGCTATCATCGAATTTTATATTTTAATGATTTTTTTCTTCCTTTTTTAAGGATAGAGTGTCACTAAGAGCATAGCTGTTACTTCCAGAATTTTGATTCCTAAAAGAAATGGAGAATTTGAGACAAAAGATTTCAGTCTCGTCATACGTATGCGAAGTCTTTACAAGATCCTTTGCAATGTTCTTCATTACAAAGATCAAAGAGCTTCCAGAAGACAGACTATGCACTAAGGAGCTATTCTAAAAAGAAACCATAGTTTAGAATAATGAAAAAGAGGAAGATATATGAAAAGAAGGATTAGTTCTAAAAATCATTCTTAAAATGCACGCAATCTTTTAGGTTAGGAGTTCCTTAATTGCACCCTTGAGAAGAAGGCCTCTACAAGTATATGGAGAAAATAGATAAAAGGGATGCATATCATCTGTTATTTTCTCCTAAATAATTCATGAATTTTCCAATGACCATCTTAAATACTCTAAAGAAATACAAGAGGGAGACATCTCCCTATATATATATGTATATGATGGTTTTAACAACGCATATTATATATAAGGATAAAAGTATGTACAAGTTGGATCAAAATCCAGCTGAAAAAGACATAAACATGTATAATAATATGACAACTACAAAAGTGAAAAGAAGAATGTACAAGCTAAAAGTATAAACTAATGGTCCAAATGGCCCCTATTTGTATTTTTGTCATAGAGGATGTGACAAATTTCTTCAGTGGCAGGTTAACCAAACTGAAATTCTCAATGTGGTTGAAGATTTTATGTAAGTAGAAGCATCCAATTTGTTGATTAACAATATTATTTGAATTAGTAGAAAGGAAGGGAAGATAATTACCCTGAACATATCTTTAAGTATATTTGGTC
This sequence comes from Pachysandra terminalis, assembly GCA_031762675.1. Lineage (NCBI taxonomy): Eukaryota > Viridiplantae > Streptophyta > Magnoliopsida > Buxales > Buxaceae > Pachysandra > Pachysandra terminalis. Next base: position 5,986 of record JAUPMG010175402.1, read on the forward strand.
TTAAGACTTACTATGATTAGTGTCTGTAGCATCAATATGGAGGAAGATTGAGTTTCCTAGTCGGCCAATCTTCTTGAGTAGAATAGAAACTGGGCCTATCAAACACCTTTGTCTTATACTGGATGCAAGGTCACTGGATTTTGAGATCCTATTTTGGTGAAACTTAGCTTTTGGCATCACGAAGAATGAATTGCATTTTATTTGGAAAGAACTGTATTTCACTTTCATGTAATTCACACTCTAATATTCTAGTATAAAAGTTCTTTTTTCCCCCCTCCAAAATCTGGTGACTTGTCCAACATTGCTAAATCAATCAAGCCATTGCAAATGATCTCCTGTGGTCTAGTGAAGAGGACGAAGGTTATTTGGTAAGGTCAAAGCTCATTGTACCACGAAGGGGGGATTAAGGCTTTGGAAATTTGATAAATAAATTGTTGTGGACGTTGTTCAAAATGCCTCCAGAGATTTCCTCATGGAAGTAACAATTTGTGGCTCTGTGCGATCCATAATACGGTTTGATTTTAATGAGCAGGATTCCAATTTTACTATACATTGACATGCTGATGAACCTCCTATTTCTTTCTTTCCTTCTGTTATTCCCAATCCAATGATTCTCCCATCTAATGCATGACTAATCTGTAGTGAAGTTTGTGATGGTGATTGTTAAGATACTGATTTGTGTGATACATGTTATAGTAGATAGCACAAAATCCATTTCACCATGTTTATATAGTGTATAAGGAGGTGAGAGAATGCATGGACATTTTTCAGCCTTTATAAAGGCATATACTATTTGGTCTCATACATTTATGATTGTAGGTTTCAAATAGATGATCCATTTAAGCATACATTCCACTTAGCTTCTAGGGTCTATTACAAAGAGAGGCAAAATGCTTTGGTACTCCATTATTTTTATTGTTTGTTTCGTCAAGGTGGAAAGAAACAAGATTTTTGAAATCAAGACTAGCAGCACCCACACATGTCAGAAAATCAGTTTGGCTTTACATTAGGGAGTCTACCATTGAGGCTACCTTTTTATTTAGAGAATTAATGGAAAGTTTAGAGTGAAGATATTGTCACATAGTTTTTATTGCTCTAAAGAAAAGATATGATAGTGGGCTTTGCATAGAAGAGTAACAATCATATACAATGTGGTCATCAAGAGGGAGTGCTAGCTAGGTTGATAGCGGTGGGTAGTGAGACAAATGAGTTTCTACTAACAATAGTTTACATCAAAGGTCAATCATGAGTCCTTATCTTTTGCTTTATTTATGGGTGTATTGACAACTCATATTCAAAAGAAGGTGCCTTGGTGTATGCTATTTGCAGATGACATGATTGGGTTGTTGTCTAAACTGAAGAGGGAATAAATGCAAAACTATAATTTTGAAGTGATACCTTGGGATCAAAAGGTTTTAAGATAATTCGAGTTAAGACTAAGTATATGGAATATAGTTTTAGCAAAAATGATAGCAAAGGTGAAGCAATAGTAAGAATTGAGAACCAGGAGATTCCTAAGAGCAATCACTTCCATTATCTTGGATCAACTGTCCATTAAAAAGATGGATACTGATGAGGATGTTGCACATAGAACTAGAGTTGAATGACTGAAGTGAAGAGGCACTTCTAGAGTGTTTTGTGATGACTGTGTTCCATTGAAGCTAAAAGAAAAATTTTACACGACGGTTGTTAGGCCTGCTATGATGTATAGAGCAGAATGTTGGGTAACAAAGAACCAATGTATTCATAAGATGAACATTGTTGAGATGAGGATCTTGAGATGGATGTGTGGGACGGCTAGGAAAAACAAGGAATAAACATATCTGTGAGTGTTTATGCATTGCCCAAATAAGAGACAAGATAAAGAGGTTATAATGGTTTGGAGTCTTTGGACATGTAAAGTGAAGACTAGGTAGGTGGTTGTGAGAAGGTGCGACGGGTATAGATTGAAGGATCTAAAAAGGCAACAGAAAAACTAAAAAGGACTTGGAAGGAGTTGATCAAAAAGGAATTAAAGACACATAATCTCATCGAAGATATGGTTTTTGACAGATTTGGATGGCAGAACAAGATTCATGTTGCTGACACCAACTAGCTGGAATAAGGCTTTTTTTTTTTCTGTATTCCCCAAGGAGTTTGATGGGCTTCCTTTGGAGGTTGTTATTTGGGATTGAAAGTTGGCCCGTTTTTCTCATACATGCCCCCACCTCCACCTAACCACCCATGAATTTTGTGAAGCAAAGTTTGAAGGATTTGATAAATTTGACCCTGTTTACAATATAGTTAGAGGAGAGACTATTAAGAACCAGGCAGGCATGAGCATCCTTTTCTTTTGTGAGCCTTGCTATTGGGACTATAGTTATGTTACATGGACTCAAACAGGTGTTAGATGTGAGTACCTAGGTGTCAGATCCGTCTGGCACTCATATTGTAGGATAGAGGATAGGGAATATATATATAATAATTAAGAATTCAAAAGTATAATAACGAAAAAGTCTAAAGGTGATAATCTATTAAAATTAAACTGACTTGTAAGTTTAACCATCCTGTATAGCCCCTAAATGTTGGTTTTATTTACAAAGATCTGGGTGTGTACCCAACTTAACAAAAATTTCATTTAAAAAAGTGACACCAGTTGTATGAAGTCTTGGACATATCCCATACCCATATCAAAGTTGTGTCATATCCAACATGGGTATGGTAGGAAGAGTGAACCAGTTGTCATTAGGTGATATGGCAGAAGCCATTCTTTTTCTAGATGGGGCAGAGGAGGAGGTTGAATCTGTCCGGTGTCACAGTTGAGAAGACTCTCTACTAACACTATAGATGTGACCAAAAGAAAGGTTGAAGGCCATTAATACTTTCCCACTTTATCAAGAAGATTGTGACTTGATATCCTTGTTGAATATCTTACTGTTTTGGATCCCTGAGTCAGAGAACACTGAAGTAAATTTCCTAGAAAAGAGGAGCGTCCAGCCTAATTGATATTTTATTTTTGTTTTTCTTCACTTGTCCCTTTACTGTTGGGAAGGCCAAATCATTTCTATCTATCTTTATAATATTTGCCTGTTGCCAATAACAAATCATGAACTTGTACTGGGTGGAGATATGGTTCATGTTATCTTCATTTTTGTTGTGAATTATGTATTCATTTGTCCGAGATAAGTTACAATGCTTTAATATAATCTACATTGAGAATTTCGTTTACTGCAGCATCCACGCAGAAATTCTAAACCCAGAATAAAATGATCTTCATACTCGTGAATGTTTAACACCCCAATTTTACTTATTTAGATCTCTTCTAAATGTTGATAATTATCATAAATTCACATTCATCTTCTCAAGGAAATCCTTTCCTAAATCATCTTTTCCATAATAAGGTCATACAACATCAGGAAAACCTCAAGTAGTCTGCCAAATCAGTATCACTCTTTTCAAATTTATACTCTATCCCCATGACCACTTTATTTCTAAAATCTTTAACAAAATTATATTGGTTTTAATTCTGTGCAATTAGTGTTCGATACTTAATAAGATGCCCAATATAGAACTGTAGATAGCAGTGCAGGACCATAACCATGCAGAGTTACAAAGAGTGGCAGGTAATATGTTAAAAAGATTGGTAAGCATGTTGAAGAATGTGAAAATGTACTTCAATATGAAAAAATATGGGTCCATTCTTATCAATTTAACCTGCTCAGATCATGCTTATTTTAACTAAAATGTTGTAAAAAATCTTGAATTCTCCCCTTTAGGAAAAAGTGCAACTTGCTAATCATGATGCTGTAGGTGAAATGTCATGTCTAGCTTCGATTGTATAAAACATCGAGAGACTAGGGCAGCTAGTCGAGTAACATATTGGGGAATCTTATATACTGACTGTATGAAGAAAGAATAATAATAATTTCGTGCTACTAGAAGAACTAAAAGCACATTCCAGTGCAATCTTCTTATAATATATTCAGCAGAGATAAAAGCTTTTTGTTTAGTAGCTTTGTATGATTCCATTCTTAGTAGTCCTGGAAGCACATTAATCTGTAACAACAGATTAATTGTTGTTACCAAATTAATCTGCCAAAATTGATTATCTGGTCACTGAATTGAAAATAATAAATAAACAAAATATTTGATATTCTGTTCAAAATGTTGTCATTTAGCTTTCGTTTCACATTAAAATTTTGCCTTTTGCCTATAAATTCTACCACATATTTGCTAAGATTTGACATTCCTCACAGATAATCTCATCATCAATAATGTTGTACAAAGAAGGCCACAAAAGGAGTTCATTCCTCATGTAACAAGTTTGTTGGTTCATTTCGTACTTAAACTAGCAGCAGTTCTACATCTTGTACTTCCTGCATTGGGGTCGTTGGGGAGAATGGTTGCAACGCGTCATATGGATGAACAGTTAGATAACCAGTACAATCCAGAGTTGTCTGACCCGCGTTCTCATGACCAGCTTGCCTCACAAACTACAGGAGAGAACTTATTCCATGATTGTTTGCAGAGGCTTCAAAAGTT
>JAUPMG010175433.1:238-10505 GCA_031762675.1 Pachysandra terminalis
CCCCGCACAGCCCCTGCACTTCCACGCCTGCCAACTGCCTCCCTGTACGCCCCGGTTGCCACCACCACACCCCCTCTCATGAGCTCTAGTGGACACCAACACCACCACACGCATCACCTCACCCGAGCAACCCAGCAGCACACGACCACCGCTGCCGCGGTAATAGCATCTTCCTTCTTACAGCTCCTTCTCATTCACGTTCTCTCTCTTCAGGAAAACACCCCCACACCACCACCTTTTCTTCTTTCTCTTTCTTCCAGAAAACACCCCACTGTTCCCCTCTCTCTCTCTATCTCTCTCTCTCTCTCTCTTATCCGGTCTCTCTCCCCTTCTGTTCTTCAGCCAAAACAGCCACGCACCCTCTCTCAGCTCTCCACCTCTCCCCCTCACCTTTTCTTTACCACCACCACGCCACCCTCAGTCTCTCTCTCTCTCTCTCTCTCTCTCTCTCTCTCTCTCTCTCTCTCTATTTTCTTTTTCTCTGCAAACACTCATCACCCTCTCTGCTTCTCTCTCACCCGCCTTCCTCTCATTTTCTCTCGCTTTCTCTTTGCAAATCTCAACAACCAAACCATCTCTCTCACCCTCCAATATCTCTTTCTCTTTCTTCTCCGGCTGCAACAGCAGCCGATACCTCCCACGCACCCCCTGTTCGTCTTCCTCCCCTTTTTCTGATCTCCCTCTCACAACCCAGCAAGCTCTCTCTTCTTTGCTCTCCCTCTCACACCCCCAGATCTCTCTCTCTCTCTCTCTCTCTCTCTCTCTCTCTCTCTCTCTCTCTCTCTCTCTCCTTCCCTCTCTTCCTCTTCTTCCTCTCCTTCTTCCTTCTTCCCCCGTTCTTCATCTTCTTCCCTGTACAAAAAAAAGAAGAAGAAGGAGAGCTAACAGTGAACCAAGGGTAAACCAAACAAACCAACCCAAAGAAGCCAAAAGCCCAGTAAACCAGCCCAGAACAGAATCCAACCAGTGAACCAGAACAAATTAGAAAAACAGCCTAAGGGTCTGTTTGGCCAGGAAAAAAGAACTGCTATTTTTGCAATATCTCAAGCCAAGCTCAAGCAAGTGAGCTCAAAGCGGAGGAACAACACACCAAGGAAAATTTCAAGAATTTCTACTGGTATTTTTATTTTTTATTTTATATTTTATTTCATTTTCTTAGTTTATTATGAGGCTTATTAGGTGTTAAAAGCATGTTATGAATAAATTTTTTTTTATTAATCCATGATGTTAATCTTCTTTAAATTGCTGTTGATCTTGTGTGAATTTCATGTACATATTTTATTTTATTTTTATTTTCTAGCATTTGTTAGATTTTTAATTTATTTGGTATATTTTGATTAATTGGCCAAATAAACATTGAACTGGGTAACAGGTTAAAATCGGGTAGCTGATTAAACCGGGAGGTTGTGGGTGCCTAACACCTTCCCACACCTCAAAGAAACCCCCTTACCCGAATCTGGTTAGATCGACCTAATTTCACAATTTCGGTTCAATTTCGTAATCAATCAATTAAACTGGGTGACCATTCACACCCAAATTCAGTGAGTGGTGGCAACTCCAAATTTACCCGATCAACCTAGGGTCCACCCGACCGTGGGGTGATCACACGTAGTAAGCATTGCTAATCAAATGGATGAACACTTTAGTATACCTTTGAATGGTTGTGTTGTTGATAGAAGTACAACTTATGATCAATCTAAAGATGTTGGAGGTATGAATACAATTGTAAAGGGCTTGAAACCAAAGGTGAAATCAAGTCATGCAAATAGAAGTGTTCATGTGCCCAAGAGTGCATTACAAAAATCTGCAATGCGAAAGAGAAAGAAGAAGCCAAAAGAATCTGACTCTGAGGCCATTGATTCGTTGAAATCTACACAGGTAATATTAAGGTATAAAATATTCTATTTGAGTTTATTTTTCTATATTTAACTACTTCCTAACATTTGACTAGGAGTCGGTTGCTTTGTGTGCTCCTTCTGTTACTAATACCGGTCAGCCGCAAACTCAATTCATGCCTAGAATATCCTATCTGACTCATATGATGCACCAACAACAATATCCGGTTATGCATGGACAGTCCCAATTTTCTAACACCGAGGAAGGAGCTAGGATTGGTCAATTCACTCAAATGCTTTTGGTAATTATTGCAAATGATTTATATAGAAATAATTTGTTCCTTTTTTAAGAGCTAAAAAAAAATTCTTGTGCAGCCAGAACGAATGGAATCTCAATTTCTCACTGATAGCTCACAACAATACTCCAACTACACATTTGATTCCGATTGGACAAGATTCCAACAACAGAATTGATCATAATTGTTGTGCTGAAGCTGAGGGATTGTTCAAATTGAATATTTTGTAATAAAGAATTGTATTGAGATGATGGTAATATGATGTTAGGTGATTTGACATCACAAACTGAACAAAGATTTCGTTATAAAATTTAGAAAAAATATTAGGAAGCTCAGATCTCTCTTTCATAAAAAATAACCATGTCAATAAAGAAATTCATTCAAAGTAGGAGTGCGGGAAGGCCCCATGGTTTCAAGGATCGGACCGATCCAGTCCGTACTGGGATTGGCCAGGACGAGTTCGATCCCAGGCCATGATACAACTATTGTATCAAGTGGCTTTGGATCGAACCGGTCCAACCTATCCAAAGTTTATTTTTTGCTTTTTTTGTTTTTAATTTATAAATGGAATGGTTCAACAGGTATTGACCTGGACTGGTCCGGTACTGCCGGTCCGGTCAATCCAATGTTTTTTTTTTTTTTTTTTAAATGGGCGATCCAACCTTTGCACCGGATTCGGACCAACTGGTATCGCCGGTCCGGATAGGGATTGGCCGGGACTAGTCCGATCCGTGATCCCGAGACTTAAAACCTTGGAAGGCCCCCATATGTCAGAATAGACAATAACAAAGGACTCAGACTGACGACTATGACCACTACTCGAAAACAAATTACGATGATGCTTGCCCAACTAACAAGATTCACACTCTAAACTAGACACGTGACTCAATGTAGGAATAACTTGTTTAAGTTTGGCCAAAGACAGATTACCCAGAAGAAGGTGCCATTGAAGGGGCGAAACAATAGCACTCAAAGCGGATGAAACTCGAGAGGAAGAGCCATCAGGATCCAGGTAATATAAGTCGTCCTTATCATACCCCGAACCAATCATCTTTTTCATTTTGAGGTCCTGAAAGACACAAGAGGTAGGAGAAAAAGTTACGGAACAATGTAATTTTTTAGTCAATTGGCTAACCGAAAGCAAATTGAAAGGAAAATTAGGAACATAGAGACTACATGGTAAGGATAAGGGATTGGTAGGAATGAGAACATAGAGATTTGATGGAGTAAGAGCGTGCCCGGTGATTCATCTAACACTTGCATATTTTTTGTTTGTTGTTTTTTCGTGTTTCAATGATTATTTTCAATTTAAAGGGGTCAGTTTGGTCTTTAGTCTATAAATCTTCAACACTTTTGAGGGTGGTTTAAAACATGAAGCCCAAGGTAAATATTAAATTTATAAGTAGCGGGATATCCGAAAATTTATAACCAGGCAGCCAAGGTAATTTTTGGGTTTCAGGATTGGGCTTGGGTTTGCTCTAAATATAACCGAACGTGCCTGAGTCGCACCTCTAGATAGAGAGAACCTCTTGGATGTCCATGAAGTTACCATAGAAGCACATTGAAAAGCCACTATTAAGAATTGGAAGTAGTTATGATGAAAGCGTTAATATAGAACCTTAATTTCACACCAATCTTGAACCTTTATGCAGGTAATTTAGAAAACATTACATGACATGGTTGTATGCTTTTATCCATGGATCTTGCATACAATTCTAGGAATGCTTCTCTTTTTAAGGTTTCTTATGAAGGGGAGATAATTATATCCATGGCAATCTGGTCTCGAAATATACATCTAGTTCAAATTTTTCTATTTACAGTTCACAGGGCTAATCAGCTGAACTCTCTAGTATTTTCTACTCTGATGTTTGGGATTAAGGAAATAAATGTGATGTTATAGCATCTTTCATAAAGCCGGCAAGAACTGACCCAATCTGCCTGCTATTTGGGTGGGTTCCGGTTTGCTGTTCCAACTGAGCAGGTGGGTTTTGGTTGGAATCTCAACCTCACACACACACACATATATATAAATATTTCATGGACAAAAGATCTTCTTTCTAAAGAGATTCGATTTGGAACTATTATATGTCCAAGGTCTAATATCAAAATCATTTCAAAGGTTTTCCCTTACTTTGTCCGTGTCAACAAACAATTCGAAATACCTCGACTTTTTTAGAGCAGGTTCGAGTCAAATGGCTTCTTCTGGTCTTCCAAGTCCACTTTCCAAGGACACCGTAATTTAGATCTGATAAATGGACACCTGTCGTGTAGATGGTCTTTCGGGTCATTTATATCTGCCATGGGTTGATGACTGAAATCAGGAGTAATTCCTCGTACCGGATGATCAGTTTATTTATTTATTTATACAAATTGAGTGGGCTAATTGACCTCCATTAGTTGTGCTGGGTTTGGGTTGGCCTTTCAGACCTGTTCGGTAAATTTATGGGTTCGGGTTGGGTCAAGACCTGGCAGCTATAGTCTTCCATAGTGATGTTGATGTGGAAGTTCTTCAGCATCTCTGTACTTTGCCCCCTTCCCTATAAATGGCTATATGAGTTGTTTAGCTTGGGAGCCTTGTAATAACATGAATGTATCTTAGGGATTTAGCCTTTAATAACCTGCTATTCATCAAGCACGACTCCAACCAATGACACGTCTCAAATAAAGTTGGTCAAAATGCAAGGCCTCCCAAAAGGCAATGATAAGAGTGATTCTCCTCATAGTTTTTTTATTTATATATATTTTTTTAATACTAGTAAGCCTGATACTCTATTCCTCCTCTAGAGTCTCATCCACCTTATATTTGGTAAAATTATTAATTGAACATTGTCGATTGACAAGTGGTGGGAGCATTTTGTGTTCCTTAAATTGTGATACTTCGGATTTTTCCGACACCTAACTTTATCCATCTTTCCCAAGTTTGGGAAATCCTCCTATACTGTACTGTTGTTTTCTTAATCCTGTCTTCTAAAGAAAACAACCATTAGTCTTCTTTCTTCTATCAAAAGTTGTGATTTCATCTGGAGTTGATATTTTCTTTTCTTTGGTCTTCACAATGAAGTCTCATCTTAGTTATTTATTTTGCTTCAAGGATTTTATACAAACTTTCTTCCTCCTTATTTTAGGTTTCCAAAATAGCAGCTAAATTCAGCAGGATATTGGGTAGTAATTAAGCATCTAATGTTGTGTTCTTATGATGTCCTACTTCTATGAGGAACCTGAATGATTGAGGGATTGATGATCCTTGCAGGCTTCTTTGCTACCATTCCTCCACATTGCTTTCCAATGATGGGATGGATAGGACATAGGAGGCAATGGAGGTGGAATTTTATTGGTTGGAAAAGAAAATTACGAATGTCTCAAGAAATATATTGAGCAAGTACCAAAACAAGTGACACCCAGTCTTTAAGGTGGTTACATGGTGTAATGGTATGCCGGCCACAGCCTTGAACAAACCAAAATAACACAGACAACCCCGTCCTGAATTTTACGGGTTTTTTCTCCGTGCACTTCTTCCTCGAGTTAACTGAGGATGAGTCTATTTTCATCCCTGGCTATCTTTTTTGATCTGCCTCTGTTCCATCCCAAGTACCAGCCTTCATGTTGACAGCTAACTGCGGATAACTTGATGGTCCAGAACTGGTTTATCCCCAATTGATGATGGCTTTGCAAGCTAGCTTAAGAAAACATAGATCATTTGCTTTTACACTGAGAGTTTGTGAGTGGCTTGTGGAGCAATTTCCATAGCAAGTTTTGGAGTATGCGAGGTAACCTTCAAGATGCCATGGCTGGTTGACTTTTTCAATCTAAGAAGAAGAGGCTCTCTCTTTGCTTTTGGCTACTGTTCTTTGTGTTTGTTGGTTGTTTGGATGGAGCATTACTTCTGGATTTTGAGTGTTGAGCATAGTTTGGAGAAATTATGTGATTATGCTATTTTCTTTATATTTCATTGGGTTTCTATTGACACAAAATTTGAAGCCTGTTCCTTTTCTTCATTTTTTGGAGTCCATGATCAGCGATCCATAATTAAGTTTGTTACTTTCTTCTCGTTTAACTATTGGGTATGGTTTGCTATTGGTCAGCCTTGCTCTATACTTTTTGGAACCCATCTCTGCTTAGTAGTGTTTAGTTCAAGATTTACATGAATAGCAAATTACTTGTCTGGTGGATTGTAGAAATTGTTTGGTAATTTTTACTCATATATCATTGAATTTTATGCTCATTGTCTAGTTAAACTTGCACCAGGTTGGCAAGATGAATTAATGAATTATTCAAGCTTTAAATATATTCCATGTTGTTGCTATAAGTTGCTTTTGGTGCAAGTTGATTTTGGAATAACTACAAACATCAATTGATTGCTTAGTAGTTGCTGATAAATAGATAACTTTCTTAGTGTTCAAGTTAGTTGAGTTCTTAGAAGAAGTTTGTATATTTGTCTATTTCGCGGCATAACCTGGCCACCTATGGATTCATTCAACTCAAGTTTGTTTAGGAGCTATTTAGTCTTAGTACTAAATCTCGGATGATATAGTTAGTCGGTCATTATTAGTTGTGAGGGATTATAATTTGAATGCAGATTCTAGTTGGGGAAAATTTTATTTGGGTTGTTATTTGTTTACTCACCATTCAATATGAATATCGGTTAGTGTTCTAGATGTCACGACATGTTGCCGACATGTCGCTATTTGGGCACTGGGCGACACGAAATGTGGGGAGAAGTCGTTATACAGACTTTTTCCCTCTTTTCACTAGAATGTTGTAACATGTGGCAACATAAATAAGACATGTCGTCCATGTTGATGACATGTTGAGCCAGATTTACTGAATGAAGTGTGGGGAGAAGTCGTTATAAAGACTTTTTCCTCCATGTCACTAGAATGTCATAACATGTCGCGATATAAATAAGACGTGTGTCATCCATGTTGATGACATGTTGAGCCAGATTTGCAGGAAATCATTCCCACCTCATTTTTTTCTACTCTTTCTTGCCTTAATTATTGATTTTTGCATATTTCTTTCACATTCAATACTAAGATTAGCTTTGCTGTCACCTCCCTTTATCCTTAATATCCATGGTCCACCTATAGGGATCATGATGATCATTACTCTTGAGTACTAGAGACACGTGAGAGATTACATGCAGTGTTACCATCATACTATATGCCGGTAGTGTACCTAAATAAATGTCATTGATCATAAACACAATGTTTGTCATTTTTATGTTTTTTAAATGTATTTAAGCCTCAATTACATCCCTCTAAAGTTTCACAACCAAAAGCACATTGCTTACCCACTTTTTTTTTTTTTTTTTTCTGCCATGTCAGCCACATGTCATCAGAAGAACTTGGCAACATGTCTTGCGACAATGACATTTCAAACCTTGATATCGGTTGAAATATGTTATTGTTAGAACATAAGTTAGTCAAGGCACTTTTGTAGTTTCTTCTTTTATATATATACTTGGTGCATGCAAGGAGCAGGGTTTTAACCCACGGGATCTTGGATCGGACCGGTCCCAGCTGATCTAGATCCGATCCAAAAGTTGGATCGTCCTTTAAAAAAAAAATTGGTTTGTATGTTAGTATAGAACCGGTCTAGGCCGATACCTGTTAGATTGTTCGTTTTATAAATTAAAAAAAAAAAATTGGATCGATCCGATCCAGACACTGGACCCGTTTGTATAGGTACCGGTCCAATCCAAAGCCACTTGATACCATAGTTGTATCGTGACTTGCGATCGGATCGGTCCTGGCCGATCCCGGTATGGACCGTCCGGACCGGATCGATCCGATCCTTGAAACCATGGCAAGGAGAGCTGTTGTGACCTTTCTCTATCTCTCTCTTGGTTTCTCCTTTCTTTCTTGGCCTCTTTCATTCATTCAAACCCTAACTTTAACGTGGTATCAAAGTACTAGGCATAGTACCCAAATTATGATTAGTAGAAGTAGCAACATGATTGGCAGAAGCATGTTTGCCATGATGGTCGTAGCAATAATCAATAGTTTGCTCTCTAAGATGACAATTAATACGGGTACGGGTACTACGGCCTTGGCCACAGCCTTCCCTAAATATCAGATTGGCAACGCCAAAAGGATTTGGGTTCCCGATTGAAGAACCATGAAAGTTCAGCTTGATGTATCCCTCTTTGGGAGACATCAAATTGTTCTATGCAAGATCCCAAGGGGATGAGAGTGCTACAGTGTGTCAATCCCTAGTAACATATGACAAAGAGATCCCTCTAAGCTCAGTCCAAATCACCATCTAGGAAGCAACCAGAAACACTATGCAATCAATAATAGACTTGAGTGTTGCATGTCCTATCCTCAATAATCCTTTCACCCGAAATGTTGCAAAAAGGAAGGACTGAAACATTATCCGTCCCCTCTTTCCCAGGCCTGGTATCCTTGTGGAAAAACCCAAAACATCACAATCTGCCTGATAAAGAAAAGCCAAATACTCTTGGCCACCTGACACTGCAAAAATAGATGAGCAGTCGTCTCACACTAGAATCTCTACACAAGAAGCACATATATCGGACAATTCTCTTTGTATGCAGACTATCACTGGTATTAATCTTATAATGGGGAAGGGTTCACACAAAAGCTTCGGTACGAGGGGGCATAGGATTTCTACAACCTAAGGAATGAGAAAGGTAAATGAAGGGGCTGATAGGACTGGCATAACAAAGAAAAGAATGAGCGAGTAGAAAATACTCTGCTAGGCTCAGATGATTAAATTCTGACATCCTTTAAACTGGGATCAATAAATACATCTTTAAGGAAATCAAGCAAATTAGCAAGTACACCCGACTCAATAGGATGGGACCACTCCTAAAATTAAGATTCCAAGGCAAGCCGGACTCATACCAGGAGAGGACATCATAGACAAGTGATTCCTAGGTATGGATAAATCTAAAAAGACAAGGGGAATCTAGAAGAAACAGCACACATCCCACCAAACATCCTCCCATAAAGAGATCCGTATCTGCTCCCACCCCAAAACGAATAAATTGGTAAAATGATGGGCCAAGGGAAGAGTTGCCTTCCAAAGACTAGCACTATAAACTCTACCATGGGGTTTGATGTTCCAACCATTAGTATGAATACCTTATTTACTACGGATAACCTTGAACACAAAGAATTCTGATCAACAATGATACGCCATAGTCATTTATCTAACAATGACAAATTGTGAGTCATAATGTTTCCTCAATTGTGACCCCATCTCTTTTGCTTTCACACACATCAGCCCACTTCACCAAATGATCTTTTTATGTACACCCCCTTCTTAGAGGACGCCCCTCTTGAGCTTCTCAATTACTTTCGCCACCTGAACAGGATTCCTAAACAGGGAAAGCTGGTAAATAGGAAGATTGGTAATGGCAAACTGAATCAAAGTTATCCTACCACCAAAGCAAAGATAGTTTCTTTTCTAAACTGCCAACCTCTTTTTCACCCTCTTAACAGTGGGCTCCCAAAAGATTTAATTTTGTGGCTATTCCCTAGTGGGAGTCCCAAGTAACTCAAGCGCCAGTCCGCAATACGACATCCTGAAACTTCAGCAAACAATTGCAACCTACCCTGAGGTACATGAATACCTATCATCATTCTTTTCTTCAAATTGACCTTCAACCCAGAAACCTTCTCAAAGCACCTCATATTCACCTTAATCCAGCAAGTCTGAACCTCATCCACCTCTAGAAATAGGACAGTATCTGCAAATTGGAGTAGGATATGAAAATCTGTTCTCTACCTATGCAGAACCTAGATATCTATCCCAACTCCTCTTCTTTCAAAATAAAGTGGCTAAATACCTCGCCCACTAAAGTGAAAATAAAGGGGGAGAGAGGGTCACTCTATTGCAAGCCCCTAGAGGAAGCAAAATAACCATGAACACTTCCATTAATAATGAAAGAGAAAGATACACCACTTTTCCATCTAGATTCAAACCCTTTCCATTCAAGCACTGCATCAAGGAATTGCTTTCCACCCAAGGTTTTAAATGCCGATTTCGCTAGACATTTTGCAAGACAGGTCTGGCGAAATTTCGCCGGCATGGTGTAAAATTTCGCCAGGTTGGGGAAATTTGGTTTTTGATTGTTTTTTTTTTTTTTTTTTTTTTTTTAAGGTTTTAATT
>JAUPMG010175444.1:0-10505 GCA_031762675.1 Pachysandra terminalis
TGGATCAAGAGGAAACATGCCATCTTTACATACTGACAGACTGCATTGCATACTAGATTGCTTGATTAGCTCACCTTTGTGATTACTGTAAATAGGCGCACAACATGCATAATTAATACTCGACCTCATGCATTTCATTTGTATAGTTTCCTTTGTTTTGTATAATTTCCTACTTAACAGATCCTCTGCTATGTATAGTTTCCTACTTGGCATATCCTTTGTTATGTACAGCTTCCTTCTTTAGCTAATTCTATTAAAACAAACACCTTAATCCTAACCTAGAATCTAGCACTTTAGTGATTATAAGTATATACATCCACCACATATAGAAGTGTGGAATTCATATCTTCATAGTTGAAACCGTCGTCAATACAAACCCTTTAGGATCTGGGCCGCGGATGAGTCTTCCTCTAACGAAAAATACCTACATTTGGTATATAAACAAGGTTATCAACAGAGTATAAAAAGGGAAATTGAGAGGCGATGAGAAATACCTTTTTTCCAGGCCAAATCGAAATAGGTGAGGCCAATGCTTCTTCTCTATTGTGAGTTTACTTGTCGGAGAAATCACTGTTGTGAGCCAACGCTTCTTCTTCTCTATTGTGAGCTTACTTGTCGTATTTTACTGCTCAGTGAAATGTGAAAGAGGTGTTTTAGGGCAATTGAAGGTAAAGTTTCTAAGGGTAAAAGTGTAATCTAGGTTTAGGGCTTTTTAGTCTTTTTAATTAAATGAGGATAAAAGTGTCCAAATCTATGATGAATGTCAAATATCACTTGAGCATAAATATTTTGTAAAAATAAGTTGTTAGTATAAAGGAAAAATTTGGAGTCACTTATACCATTAATTGACACAGAAATAACCGCCACCTTAGGACTTTTGAGATCTTGAAGTTTATCAACTTCCTCACTCCATTTGAAAACATGTCCTCAATCACCCTTAGATTGTTCAGGAATGCTACTGCCTGCATGGACGCGATAGGGAAACCAGTGGCTCCTCAGCCTAATATTCCTTTCCTATCGCCTCCGCTACTATTCTCTAGTAAGTGTCACCAGAGACTGAAGCACCACAGCATTCTTCCATTTCGATTCAGCCTCACTGGCCTCCGGAAAGATCTCCACACACGGTGATGAGCCTAACTTAATCACCTCCAAGGATTTGTCATTGGCATTAAAGAATGGTTGGTTTGGTTTGAGCAAACATGTACCTTTCATCAAGCTTGAGATGTGAACCACGCGGCCGTTACTATCGGATTTCTTCTCGACGGTTGGGCAGCAACGGTGATGAAATATGTTGAGCTCCCTCTACAGAAACTCCGGCGAGCCATTCGAGCAACCCTTTCTTTCTTTTCTTTTGTCAATCAACCTTTATTGTTTATCATTTCTTTTATTTTTTTAGTTGACCAAATAATTAGTAGGGTTCCCCATACATTACATGTTAGATGAAATTAAATTTTCTTTAAAATACAAGTGTTCTAAAATTTTAATTTTTAAATGTAATACTCAAAATTATATTTAAGTATCATCTCTCCAGACGAAGGTGGTGGTAGAAGTGGTGCTACTATCAAGTGTGGTGGTGATATCATTGTCATATGTAAACTTTATATCGTGGTGTTGATAATGGTTGTAGTGTCGGATTTGGTCATATTAAGAGAGGGTGTAGTAGAAAGGTATCAATTAGATATTTTTAAAATTTTTCGAAAGCCATTTTAATATGATAAAGTATTTAATAAAATTAGAGATAATATAAAATCTTGGTTTATTCTAAGAGGTGACGGTTTGGTTTTCAAACAATAACCGTTCCTACTTCTCTCAATTATAAAAAAAGTAATGATGTGACAATAAAACTATTAACACATTCTCGAGGTGTTTCAACTTGCAGTACTGCATGTGTCACCCGCTAATAAAAATAACAACAGAATTGTTAAAAAAAAAAAAAAAAAAGGTTGGACAGTTGATTGCTCAATCTAGAATCCTGTGTTATATGTTCTTCATATTACCTAGCCTGTATCATCCATGGTAGAATAGCAATGCCTTTAAATGCTATAGAAACCTCCAAATTATATGTACAGATACATATATATTGAAAATTCAAACGAATCATCCAAGAAAGAAGAAATAAATTGAAACTTAGCAGCAAATAATTTGTTTTCTTAATCAAACATGACCCAAATGACCATAAGATAAACATAGCAAATTAAGATATATTGAGAAGCAAGAGCTGAAGGACCTTCTTCCATGAAGGCCTAGTGGTGATATCATCCCACCACAGACTCACATACTTTCTATCCCTTATCATATAGTAGTACCCTTTCCCAACATCATTCAC
Organism: Pachysandra terminalis; assembly: GCA_031762675.1. NCBI lineage: Eukaryota > Viridiplantae > Streptophyta > Magnoliopsida > Buxales > Buxaceae > Pachysandra > Pachysandra terminalis. The sequence continues at coordinate 2,327 of JAUPMG010175444.1, forward strand.
CAAAATAATGAGTAAAAGAGAGATGTGAAAGATCAGCAAGGCCAAAGAAATCTCCTGCCAAGTGCTTCTTTTCACTTTCTTCAACTATCTTGTGATCAGTAGGGATACCCATTTTAGGGCAAAACAAAAGATGTAATATTAAATTATAAATTAATGGTGGCTGGTAGTTCTGCCCTTCAATCTCTAACCATTGTTCTACAACTCCTCTTTCCTCTATAGTCTCCCCCCAGCAAATCACTTCCTTGAGACTTGTACTTCTCTGCATAATACCTCAAGATCGCTCTTGACTCTGCAGATCAAGTTCATACTCACCCCATTAGAGACTTGAAAAAAAAAAAAAGAATACGAGCAAGAAGAGGCATTGGTGCCTTTAAGCAAATTTATGTATATTTATATTGCTAGTCTAAAAATATTGTATTAGCCTGACTTAACTGAACCCAAACCGAACCAAACTGCAATTTGGGTTGGTTTGGATTTGGGGTTTGCAATTTCATGGTTTAGAAATTCGGTTCTTAATTTGGCTCGGTTGGGTTAATCTTCACCAATGTCGGTTTGGTTTAGGGTTGATGTCAACTTGAACCAAACTGAACCGAGTTACACCCCTAGTATATGCACACAGGGCCATAGTGGACCTAATGGGTCGGGAATGGGCCTATTGACACATCTACATCGAAAAGTGACATTATGAAGTACAGTGACTTGAGAGTGCATTTCCTCTCCTCCCATTACCTCAAACCACTCCTACAACACATAAAGATCGTCACATGCGAAATAATTTTATGCTCAGAAAAGGTATTTGTTATCTATCCGGATACTATTTATCACATGGCATGTCAATGACATGTATGCATGAATGGTGGATCCATAAATGCAAAACAGACACTTGAGATTGCAAGTGTAATCTTACTATGGCAAAATCACAGTAAGCTTTAAAACATAGGGTGTAAGGACCCAAACGTAATAAACTAAATCCATAATTGCTGGTAATCCCTAACCCAGCCGTACGTCCAATATATGATTGATCCATGATTAGATTTGGTTAGGATGTTAATTGAATTGTTAGATAGAATTTGATTAGTGTAGAACTATAATCTTGATGCATATTGATCTCTAGGATAGATACAAACTGATTTGGATGCCAAAAACCTAGGGGTTACTAACCCAGAAATATCATACACAGAAGGCCCCTTCAGGACACACTGGTACACCGATAAGGGTATCGACAGGGAGTGTTTTATAGGTATAAAAGGGCCATCGGCACCCACTGGTACATCGGTGAGGGTACCGATGAAACCCCAGTTCTATTATATGTGGACAGGGCTTTGGGGATTGAACCAATTGGATTAGGGACTTGACCATTGAGCTTGGGGTTGTGACCCACACCGAATATGATGATTGTAGCTTGAGTTTAGACCATGGATTATTGATGTGATTGACTCTTGCTAACGTATGATGTGTTATGTATGCTGTAATTGTGATTGATAGGGCATAAGTGCCATGTGTTTTGCTTGTATGCCATGATTATGATTGATTGTACATAATTGATAGGATTGTAATGGTCTGTACGTGTGTAGTAGGATTGTGATTGATTATTCATATATGCTTTGGGGAGGGATTCCAATGATGGTATCCTAAGGATTATTCATGTGTATGGGTACACAGATAGCTTCAGAAGGATGTTATCACCGGATATCCTACCGTTGTGATTTGATTGAACTAGTTGACTTGCATGAGATGTAGTACAATTGTGATTGATTGTGTTGTAGTGACCCGGATCCAAATGGAAAATTTTAAGGAATAAATTTAATTAATCTAATAAATCACAGGGAGAATTTTATGAAAGATACAAGGTAGAATTGGACTAATTAAGAATTAGGAAAAACAATGGGGAAAATATCTAATTAATTAAGAATTAACATTATTGGGCAGGACCGTTTATCTAATTTGGCTTTAACACATAATTTAACTGGGCTCAAAACCAATAAGAAGTCCAATATGACTTAAATAAGTAATTAAAATTAAGGACAATGTTAATTAAGGAAAAATTAACACAAACAATCACACGATTGATTCTTTTATTTAAAATTCAAATAATTCAAATTTGAATTTGAATAACTAAGCAAGATAGAGTTCAAAGTACGTTAGAAGACCTAGAAGCTAGGAGGAGGAGAGAGAATCATTCTCTAGGCTTGGATGTCCAAAACGAGAGAAAAGAGAGTGAGGTTCTGGTTTAGAGTTGCAGAAAAACAAGAAAGATGAAGAAATCAGGAGGGAAGAAGGAAAAATAAGAGAAAGGTTTACTGTAAGAGGAAGAGATCTAAGAAGCGTAAGAAGAAGGAAGAAAGTCAGGATGAGGAAGAAGTTGGTTATCAAGGGCATGAAGAGAGTGAAGACGAGGATGACTGGCTGGAGGGAGAAGACAAAGGAAAGAGAACATTGACTAACAACTTCTGAAGAGAAGGGAGAAGCTCGATGAAGACCCACACTAGGTTGAAATAGAGATCCCGGTTGATAGGTAGGTATTCCTTCATTTCTACGGTAAATATGTTTATGCATCGTAATCAATGCTATAGTTATAGTTGGATGCATGATCTTTGGAATGAAGCATGTTAGGTTAGAAATCTAGTAGAACTAGAATAAATGAACTACATGATGTTTATTGGTTTATTAACATGCTATGTGTTTGCTGTATAGTTTAGTGTTCTCATATGTTCATATGGATTATGTGTAAAATCTGAGATGTATATTTATATATTGAATGATTTGGTGGATTGGATTTGTTTTGTAAAATAGGTTTGACATATATGAAGTAATGATCACATATATATTATTTAGAGACTGAAAATTGATGTTTATAACCTTACAAATACATATTTGGGTTATAGGCACGAAGCCCTAGGTGAGAAACCTAGAACAGGGCTCAATTTCATCTTCGGTAGGATTCTCGGTAGATGCCGAGACATCTACCGAAAATCCCTAGAAAATCAAGCTTTCGGGACTTTCTACCGAACTCAGTAGGTGACCTACCGAGAATTTTAGCAGGACCCTCGACAGGTACCGAACACCTACTGAGCTTCAAATGGAGAGAAATTTTAGGGAAAGAACCCTAGATGAGTTGTACACATGCCTATGTAGTTGGTTTGTGTGCAAAAGACTTAGATCTGGTCGAATATTGAAAAGAATAAAGGAAGGTCCTAAATTCAGGATTATAAGACTGTTTTGAATGGAATATAATGTGACATCGACTCTAATGAATTGGATATGATTATTGGACCACCAGGTATGACTAGAATGATTAAATATGCTTGTGTAGGAAATTGCTTGGTTTGAGTGGAGCCTATGGTAACCATTGTTTGACTTGTAATTGACTATGATGATAATGGCTTGTGTGTTGTATGAGGGTAGTATGAGTATCCACACTTATGAATATTGTTTGTGATTGAATGATTGTATGATTTGTGTTGTGATCATGGATATGTGTATTTCCACCATGGGTGAAAATCCCTAAAGGAAAGGCATAGTATGGGTGTATTCCACTGTGGGTGAACGTCCCTAAAGGAAAGGTTTGTACATGTGTATTTCCACCGTGGGTGCAAGTTCCTAAAGGAAATGTCTGGTTACAGGTGAGCTTCCACCATGGGCGAAAGTCCCCAAATGGAATGTAAGTATAATGGTATATTACACAGTGAGTGCAAGTCTCTTAAGGATTAAGAATGGTGGCATTCCTTCGTGGGTGTAAGTCCCTAAAAGAATGGGTTATTGATATAGATGTGTTTCCACCATGAGTGCAAGTCCCTAAAAGAATGGTTGTTACTGGTGTATTCCACTGTGAGTGTAAGTCTCTTAAGGAATAGGAATGGTGGCTTCTAGTGTGGGTGCAAGTCCCTAAAAGGATGGGTTGTGTGGTAGTGAGCTGGATTGAGCACGTGATTGGGCTAGGCCTGATTACCCCTTGCATTGCATTGCACTTCATCTCACTTCATAATTGCATCATACCACTTGCATTGCATTGCATATGTTAAATGAGTTGATTGTGGTGCATTTACATTGTGACTTGTTTGAATTGATTGTGTTTGTGATTGGGTCGCATTGATCGTAGTAAGGTGGGACCTTGTGGATATTGGCCATAGCAAGGTGGGACCTTGTGGATGTTTGGTCATAGCATGGTGGGACCATGTGGTTACTGGCTGTAGCATGGTGGGACCATGTGGATATTGTTTGTGTCCATAGTGAGACTATGTGATTGATATGATACTTGCATGATTGTGTTGCATGGTGGGACCATGTGTATGTATGGTTTGTTGTGGAACATAATGGGACTATGTAAATTTTGTGTAGACATAATGGGATCATGTGGGTAGTATTGACGTAGTGGGACTATGAGATTTTGTGAACAGATGACTTTATATGATATGATTGTTGTATGATTTTCCCTGTGAATAGAGATTTCATATGATGATTGTGATATACATACTTATTATGTGAGTTTTAGTATGATGATAAGTATGATACATATATGACTGTGATATTATGTGGTAATTGAATGCATGAATAATTGTATTGTTATGCATGCATAAAAGTAATTGATGTAGTTTCGTTGGCTTTCTCTACTAGGCTTTGGCTGATCTTAACTCTACAGGTAATCAGTTTGTTTGATCCTGGCTGGCTGGAGAGGAGACTTTGTGTTTGAGATGCTTTGTTTTAAAGACTATGATGCTTTACTTTATTCAATTTTTGTCATTACTTTGGTTTGACCCCGAGTGGGCAGAACATGTAACGGATGTTATTTCAGATTATGTTTACCTTATTTTGTGGGTTATAGCTCGACGTATTTTGGTTGAGCTATTGGTTTAAAATTTATGTGAGACTTCCGCTGTTGATTATATTGTTGAGACTCTGATTCAACCAGGATTGGGTTGAATATGTGGCCGGTTATCCGTTTCCACGTGGTAGATCCGAGGGTCATTTCCTTGGAATCCTCGAGATCCTATATCTCGGATTTGGGGCGTGACATGTGGTTATATGTTGGAAAGGATTCCTGTGATGGTATCCTAAGGATTATTCGTGTGTCTAGGCACACTGATAGCTTCTGAAGGGTATTATCACCAGAAATTCAACTGTTAGTGGGAAAGGATTCCTATAATGGTATCTTAAGGATTATTCGTGTGTTTAGACACACGGATAGCTTTCGAAGAGTATTATCACCGAAGATCCTACTGTTAGGATATGTTTAAAATTGTATGATGTGATTGTGCATGATGAAGAAATTGTGATTGATTGTACTATTTGTTGGAAGGGATTCCTGTGATGGTATCCTAAAAGGATTATCCGTGTGTCTAGGCACACGGATAGCTTCCGAAGGATGTTATCATCAGAGATCCTACGATTTGTGATATGATTGAATGGGTTGAACTTGTATGATATATATAGTGCATGAATGATTGTGACTAAATATGCATGATGTTTGGAAATGATTCCTGTGTTGGCTTTCAAAGGATTATTCATGTGTGGTTATGTGATTAGATTCAACTTGTCACTCCGGCTTATGGCCTTGGTGAATGCATTTTGATTATTGTTATTGTGTAAATTGTTTGTTGGGTTCCCATTGATGCTGAATACCATAGTGAAGTGACATGACATTGAGAGACTAGACTAGACAACCCTAGGACTGACCGGAAGTAATCCAAGTCAATTGAAGCACCTACTAGCAAGTTGAGACGTCCGATTGAGATTCGTTAGTTGAGTAACGGTTGTCGATCAAATTACCTACACCGTACTGATTTAGGGGTCGAAATCCATTTTAAGGAGGGTAGAATGTAAGTGTCATGAACCAACCCCAAAATTTAAAAATTTTAAGTTGCGACCTTCACCCCATATCGCTATAGAGGTGGATCAACATGGTCAACATAAGCAGAAGTTCTAATAACGTTCTAATAAGATATAAGTAACTAATATTACATTATCTGAATCTGAAAAATTCTAAGAAAAGAATACCTAACTCTAGACTAAAGTTAACATGTTATTAGAGTGCTATACCCAACCCGGTCTCTCATCGACCAAACTCTACGAACTGAAATGTCTGCCTGGACCTTAAATTCCTCAGCAGCCGCCACGACTAACGAGCCCAAAATGTTGGTTGCTAAAAAACATGAGCTACAACAGCCAATAAGTACATAAATTCAGGAGTATATAAGGTATAATCCTAGAGTCTAAACATTTACAATATTCCAAGTTCAAGAAATAAAGAAAGCGTAATAATGCAAGATGCCTGTGGTAAATTAATTATTAATGCATGTTGTGCACCTAAATACAGTCATCACCACGGTGATCTAATAAATAGTCTAGTATGAAATGCAAATGCATCAGCAAATGCAATGTAAATGCAACTCTGTATGAGTGCCAATGTAACATGTTTCCTCCTGATCCAACCTGAATGCGCCCCAGGATGTCCCAGCAACCTGAATGCATCCCCCGTGTATATGATCAATGGAAATAGGGTTATTATATGGATATCGCACAGTTTTAAGCGTTTTCAACCTAGGAGGCACAATCCCCCCACTTATTTTTTATTAGTGGTCCGTAGACCGAGACTTGCAGCAACCTGCGGATCCCTCAGGAAAACATGATCATTTGATTGAACTACAGATGTCCTTTTTATCTTTTCTTGTCCTTGGCATAGAGCCATCGGGCAAAGAGAAAGTCTATTGGGTTAGCTAAACCCTCAACGCAATCCAACCAATCCCTCCCTAGATGTGAAATTCACATCACTCTCATTTCCAGTCACAAGACCCAACCTCGAGGTCTTGGAATACATGGTCACACTCTTGACCATACAATAGTCTCGAGTCAATGCTGTACAAGTGGAGAGATGCGCGCTAACTACACAGTCAAATAGTAGTGTACAGGGTGAAATCACACAATCCAAAGCATCAAACACAATCTCACATAGAATCACACAATCCAAAGTATCAAACACAATCTCACATAGAATACAATACACCACTCAAGCAATAATCACACAATCTCACATGAAATACAATTTATCATTCAAGCAACACGAAGTGAAACACTGAAAAACAAGTGTGTTGGGTTAACTAGGTATTCACGATGAAAGTGTCATATGTGCCATTAACTGCAAGTGTAATGACCATTCCAAGTCTAACATCCATATCCCAACATCTCATCATCCCGTGAAATCAGGTCCATGAAGAAGTACAACATACAATGGTAGCATCTGAACTCATGTGATATCATACTTGAAAGAATTTAGGAGAATCCTAGGTTATGTGCCAAGTCAATTGTGATTTCTACGGGGCATATTCCACATGTTCCACGTTGTCATAATATCTCCCCAACTCAAGTTATAATGTGAAAGTTTCCAAAACAAATAATACTACGGTGTACATGTCATGAAATTTAATTACTAACCATGTAAGTGTGTATCTATTAATAAATATCAATGCACGTCCAATCTACCAGGTTCGATGGAGTCTTCGGCCAAGTCTTCGGCGCGCCGAAACCTACCTCGGCGACAAAACTAGGGAACTAAGTTTTGGAGACCATTTCGGCGCACCCTTTTGGCGCACCTATGCTAACTCAGCACACCCTTCGGCCCACCGAAACCTATTCGGCGGGATATTCATACTTGGCGGCCATCTCGGCGGGGTGTTTTTACTCGGCGCACCCTTCGGCTGGCCTAACGGTCTGCCTAAAGCCTATAATGTGTTTGGCGATCATTTTGGCTGGCCTAACGGTCCGCCTAAGGCCCAGAACGTGTTCGACGACCATTTAGGCTGGCCTAAAGGTCCGCTGACCTAAAGGTCCGCCTAAGGCTCAGAACGGCCTAAAAACAAGGGGTTTCTCTTCCAAACACATTCCTGAACATCTAAATCAATCATATCCTAACATGAACCATTCTTAAGTAAGAAAAACACATTAACTAGCATTCAAATCCATACATTCAACATATAACTAAATCATGAACTTGAACTATATGAATGATAAAGGAAACTAAAATTAACCTAATTACATGAATGAATACATTATTAAATCAAAATCTAGCATTAATCTATTCATTAATCATCAAAACTCTTGTAAGAACTTGAAGAATAAGGAAAAGTATAGAAATCTAAGATTAAACCTAATTACATTCTTGAATTTAGTACTTAACTTAATCCAA
>JAUPMG010175455.1:0-10505 GCA_031762675.1 Pachysandra terminalis
CTTGAGCATAATAAGGAGTTGAATTAATAATCTTAATTTCGTACTTATCTGCAAATTCAGCTACCTGCCCCCCAGTAAACACCGAACCCTGATTGGCCGTTATCGTTTCCGAGATTCCAAAACGATGAATAATTTGTTCTTGTATGAACTCAATAATGTCTGACTGCTCAACATTTTTTCATTGGCTTAACTTCTGCCCACTTGGTGAAGTAATATGTAGCCACAATGATGAACCCATGCAGTCTCAATGAGGGTGGATACATTTTGCCAAATAAATCCAAAGTCCATCCTCTAAACGGCCACAATTTCACTATTGCATGTAAATCTACGACTAGTACTCTATGAACAGGGCCGTGTCCCTGACACGTTTCACACCCCTTGGCATATTTGATGCAATCTTTGAGTATTGTCGACCAATAATGGCCACGCCTTCTTATTAGCCACCTCATTTTAATGCCAGATTGGTGTGCTCCACATATCCCCCCATGCACCTCAGTCATACTTAACCTTGCTTCTTGCAGGTTTAAACATCTTAGTAGCATGCCATCCGGACGCTTTTTATATAATTCCCCGGCCATCACCACATAACTGTTTGATGCTATTTTTAGCTTCTTATCACTCCTCAAATTAGGAGTTGTTAAGTATTCTAAAAACGGAGTTCGCCAGTCATCAGGCTATGTTTCGACATGCATGATGTCTAGTGACTCGAGCCTCCTTTTGACAGATGTCAGGGATCTTTTTTGGACCGAGATGGTTCTTTCGGTCATCCCTTCCAGGATCCTTAGCCCTGATGCTATCTGAGCCATTTCATTGGCTTCCTCATTTTGTTCGTGGACAGTGAGATAACATCACGTCATCGAACTCTTGCATCAACTGGCAGGCTACTGCATATAATGGCATTAGCTGCCAACTTAGGCATTTATACTTGCCCCCTAGTTGATTAATAACCAACTGCGAATCTCCTCTGATAAAAACCTCTTTCACACCCAATTCCAACAGGATTTCCATTCCTATGATCAGTGCTTCGCATTCGGCCTGATTATTTGTGCAAGGAAACTCTAGTTGAAAGGCATAATCTTGCATATTTCTTCCTGGCGGTATAATAATTATACCTGTCCCACTTGATGTCTTTGTCCTTGACCCATCAAATATTATGGTCCACGGTAACAATCCCACCATGCTTGACTCATGCATTACATTTGATCCCTCAGTAGGATCACCGCATGGATGATCGGCCAGAAAATCAGCTATCACTTGGCCCTTCATCGTCTTTTGAGTGACGTAAATGAAAGTGAATTCTGACAATGCCCGAATCCATTTGCCTATCCTTCCTCTTAGATACGGTTTGCTCAACATGTACTTGATCACATCCGTTGGGGCAATTACTAATACCGTGGAGGCTACTAAGTAATGTCTTAGTTTGACGACCGTGTAATACAATGTTAGGCACAACCTCTCAATGGTACTGTATCTTTGTTCCACCGGTAATAAGAATCTACTTAGGTAATATACGGCTTGTTCATGTTTTTGATTGTTTACTTGCACCAAAAGGATTCCAATGGACTTCTCGGCCACCGATATATAAAGCTTCAGTAGCCTTCCTTTCTTTGGAGGAATCAACACAGGCGGGTTTGTCAAGTACTCTTTTATGGCTTCGAATGCTTGTTGATGTTGTTCCTCCCATCTATATTCTTCTTCTTCCTTTAAGTGTAGCAAAGGAGAGAAGGAAATTAGTTTTCCGGCCAAATTGGATATGAACCTTCTTAAGAAATTAATCTAGCCAAGGAATCTCTACAATTCCTTTTTATTACTCGACGGGCTTCTAAGATAGCTTTTGCTTTATTCTTGTCTATCTCGATTCCTCTTTGGTGTACCAAAAATCCCAAGAAGTTTCCTGCCGACACCCCGAATGCACATTTTAGGGGGTTCATCTTCAACTTGTGTTTAAGCATTCTTTCGAATGAGGCTTTTAAGTGTTTGAGGTGTTCAGCTAATTATGCCGATTTTACAACTATGTCATCTATGTAGACCTCCATATTTTTGCCAATCATGTCATGGAAAATACTGTTCATGACTCTCTGGTATGTGGCTCAAGTATTTTTCAAACTGAATGGCATTACAACCCAACAATATATGCCTGTTGCCCCCGGCCCTCAAGATGTAGTTTTTTCCACTTCTTCAGCCGCTATATTAATTTGGTTGTAACCTGAGTGCCCATCCATGAAGGATAATACTTGGTTCCTGGCCGCCCCATCTACCAATAGATCGGTCATATGCATTGGATATTCAACATTCGGGGTTGTCAAGTTGAGGTTTCTAAAGTCAATGCACACCCTGATTTTGCCGTTCTTTTTCATTACAGGTACTACGTTTGAAACTCATTCCGCACAACGGACTGGTCGAACGAAGCCTGCTTTAAGCAGCCTCTCAATTTCTTCTTTTATCTTTTCTGTTACTTCGCCCGTCATCCTTCTAGCCGACTGTTTATGGGGTCTATAGTTGGCTTTCAAAGGTAAACGATGTTCAACCAACTTTCGGTCTAAACCTGGTAATTCATGATAGTTCCAAGAAAAACAGTCCTGGAACTCAACAAATAATTCTATTAATTGACGCCTATACAGATCTGGAAACAAACTACTGATGCACACTGGCCGATGGTCAGTCACACTACCTAACTCTATTTCGGTCAATGGGTCTTGTACCTCAACCTTTACGTCTTCCAATTTACCATGGGTCGCCTCGATATCCTGGATGGCCAATCCTTCAGTTGTGTCTGCATCATCTTCCGTGATACATTCGGTCGATGTGACCGATACTTCATCATCTAGCTGTTTTTCGTTCATATAAACTTTCAAACGTAACATGGTGGCCTTAACTGTGACCAGCCTCTCTTTCTCCCTTTGTTCATTTATCATGGCACTTCCTCAATTTTGTAATCCTAGATTGACTGATAGGGAACTATCGCTGTCGGTCTCGCTTTTTCCTGGTTTAGTTCATTATCGACCGTTACGAAAATTCCTATCGGTCGACCATGTCTCCTTTCCTTTGTAAACTTCACTGAATCTATCTCTCCTTCGTATAGTAGTGCTTCGTCTGAATTAGAATCTGCCAGAAAGGGCACCCCGTCAACTTTGACAATCTCCACCTTGTTTTCATTCCAAAAGATCAGGAATTGATGAAGGGAGGATGGTATGCACATATTTGAATGAATCCAATCACGTCCTAACAACGCGTTGTAACTAGATGACGATTCTACTACAAAAAAAGCGGTCAAACCTTTCTTCCTCCCAATCTCTAATTCTATTGGCAGTACTCCCTAAGTGGTTGAAGTTCCTTCTGCAAAATTTGTGACCGCTATTTCGGTCAGAAATAAGTCAGTTAAAGCCTTCCTTACTTTTTCATCACTCTATTGGGCAATATGTTTACGGCTGCCCCATTATCAACCAGAACTCTGGTGACAGGAATCCCGTCCATGTGTGCATTGAAATACAACGATCGTAAATGCTGAGCCATCTTCCAAGATGGCTTTTCAAAAATTACCTTATCCGTTTTGCCGTCAGAACTAATTATGGGTTGAAACTCTCACACTTCACCCCTGGTTGGCTATGGGGATTTTGTTCTTGGTAGATGCTAGCCAGCATGGCTACTGTGGTCCTTTAGCCTACTTCTTCCTCATTATCTGGCTTGACATGTTCTTCTCGTGCCTGAAAAGCTGTCGGCAGCATAAAGATCATATTGCAATCAATGGTCATCAGAGGAAGCGATCCAAATTGAGTGGTTCGGCTCTCTTCTGAGCTGACCTTCTCTTCTGGAGAAGTATCACTCGTCATTAGCGACAGTTTTAGAGCCTCGGTGCCTTGCCAGCAATTGATCCAACAACAGACCGCCGTCCTCTTCCAAGAAAGTGAGTTCTGGAGACACTTCTTTCTTGTCTTGAACTTCTGACGTTTGCTCCTTTTTTGGTGCTATAGTTTGAGATACTCCTTTAAAGTTTCTATTAACCACCATTCCTTTATCCCTTTTTTGCTGGACTGAGACGTCTCTATTGGCTGTCCGTTCCCTTTGTCAACGTCTTTTTTAGGTCTGAGTCATCTCGTACCCGAATTGGTCGAATTTTGGGTGGACTACTCTAGTCCACCTATTATTTCTACCTCCTAGGGGCTTAATCATCCTTGGATAAGGGTTATAAGATCGGTCAACTCTGTTTGGGTACCATTTTTTGGGTGGCCCTTGATAATAATCCATGTATTGCCGAGGTTGTGGCCGCCATGGTTGGCGGTAATCTCTTCCCTCTTACATGACTTGTTCTTTCATCTCTTTATGACACCTATCACAAATGATATGACCCTGGTGGAACCTGTCCTGGTCCTCCATATGATTGGGTGGAAAAACCAACCGGTTGCGGAGACGACGACCGTGGCTTCACAATGGCCTGTCTTTGCCAATTCCGTTCATTCCATCGGCTGAGTTACCCCTGGCCTCAAATCAATCTTCACGTGATGATTTATGATTCTGAACCCAATCATTAAACTAGGAAAGTAGTGGGAAACAGATCATTGTCAATTCCCATGACCTCCTTCCCTTTTTCAGGGAATTGAAGCAGACCTCGATCAACGTTGTCTTATACCATAAACCAAAAAATGGAACAATCAGCAATTGAATGGGTTCAAGACCCATGCCATTTACAGTATTCACCCTTTTCAAGTTTATCGGCCGAAGGGACTTTATGCCCCTCTGCTAGTCTGATGAACTTTCCTTTTAGGAAGTGATCAAGGATCTCGTTAGCTTTTGAAATGTCAAAGGAGAATTTTCTTCCTTCATCTGGGAAATTCAACTTTCCTTCCATCTGTGTACTGGTCATTTTCTTCTTTAAAGCAGTACAAGTGAAAAGTTTAGTTGGTATTACTTCGGCCACGGCTAGCTCGTAGTTGGGGTCTTGAAAATAAGTCTCAAAAGTAGCCATTTTTTTGTGATTCTCCTCCTGAAGAATTCATTCATATTTGGCCACCCGGGTTGATAATTCGAACAAGTCTTCAAATTCCATCCCATCAAACTTCTTCCGAAGTTCAATGTCGAGGCCATTCTGGGCTAATTTCACAAACTCTGTTTCAGGGAGTACAATCCCACATCTATTTCTAACCTTTTTGAATCGTCCTATGTATCTATCCGCCGTTTCATCCGGCAATTATCTCAACCAAGCTAGATCGGCCATGGATACTTCTGGTTCAGTCTGGCAGAATTGAGAGTGAAATTTTTCTTCCATCTCAGCCCAATGTTGGACCGAGTTAGGTGGTAAGGTTATGTACCAAGTAAATGCTTGGCCTGTCAGGGAGTTCCCAAATGGCCTTAACTTATGGTACTCACTTGGTGATAATTCTCCGCATTGTACTGTAAATCAACCCACATGTTCAATGGTCGATTGACCATCCTCTCTTGAGAACAATGAGAATTCGGGGATCCTATATCCCTTAGGGAATTCATACCTGAGATCCACCCAATCAGGATATGATTTATGGTACGATGGTCTACACAAACGTCGGGTCAACATATTGAATACGGCCTCCTGAACCCAGTGATATACTTGGCCTCTCTTTGTTTCTCTGACGGGTAAGGGTGCCTGAATATCTACATTCGGTAGCACGTGTTCAGTCCTTGCCTGACCGTTATGGCCAAGGGGCTCATTTCGGTCATTTATTTGCTTAGCCGGCCTTGGAGGAGTAGACCTGGCCAGTGGTAATTCAATAGGATTAAACACTCCATTTCCGTTAAGATCTCTCATGACTGAGCTTTCATCCTCTCCGGCCGAACTATGTTCACGCCTGATCAAAGACTCAATTTCAAAAGGCATTCTAGTGTATCCTTCTGCAATGGCTGCATAAGTGCGTCCTTAATCAGCACTTAATGTCATTAAAGTGTGATTTATAGCATGTAACATCATTAAGACACTGTTATTAAACGGAGCGGATGTCGATCCTACCTCTGCCATTGGGTTAGCCTGGCCATGCGTTTCGGCTGGTGCGGCAATACTTTCTAGTATTTCTTCTTGGATAATGTCCATTCCATCACGCTCCTCTTCTCCTAACCATCCACCAGCTCTAGTTTTTTGTGCCATTTAGCTTTACCAAATGAGTCCCACCGGGCGTGCCAAAATATGTTGGTCCGAAAAACCAACTCCGACTCGCTCCCCGGTCGGTCTGTAGGTTCACCCTCGGTCGTATGGCCGAAGTGTGTGCGGGCATGCCAGAACTCTTAAGAGTTCACCTGAAAGACATGTTATGTAAGTTAACTACGTAAATTGACTATCAAAGTAAATCGGTCGAATGCACTACCGATTGTGAATCAGATGATTAAGTGGCCTCCAATCTCGAAGGATCAGTGACTAATCCAGAGAAACTGATTTTACGCGATCAACAGCATCTTATATATATAAACCAGAACAAAAGATAACATACAACTAGAAGGCAAACCTTCTAAGATGTAAGATAAACAAGAAAAATATAGAAACTCCAGAAGTTCCTTGGGCTCCGATTGTGAGACATGACTAACTTCACGGGTGCACAATTCAACATGCAAGAGATTATCGAGAGGACCTTCAATGGGTCCTTGGGCTCCAGCTGTGGGATGCAACTAAGCTGCTTTGCGGGTGCACAACGCGGCATGCAAGAAATGATCGAGAGGGGTTCTGAAGAACACCCGAATAGGATTCCTCCGTGACCGACTGGTTCGGATGACGAAGTAGGTGCAACAAGATCCTTGCAGAATGCTAAACTAATGATCATTGGGGATCAGAGATGAAGCTATGTGTAGCTTTGGTTGATTTGTTGTGGAGACCTTTTCATTCTGGCCGGCTTTCTTCTTATTGGACTTCTCTACAATCGTTTGGTGGTTGGTAGATAATGGGGAACTTCGGACGTTCCTCTGCTGACACTAGGCCCACTTTAAGGCCTCATGTTCATAGCACGTCCTGCCTCTAGTAGTTCTCTGGAGATCGTGGTATCCCTTCTGTGATGAACCGGGCTCGCGCTAGCTTGTTGGATTTGCGCTATCCTTTCAGGCTTGTACTACCTTATTCGGCCAAAGCCCACTTCTTTCTTACCGCCTAGCACATGTGGTCTTAGCAGCCTTTGGGGTCTGGCCTGTTTTTGGCGGTCTAATTCTGGCCTAAACAGTTGTATAATCATAAAGTAACGCTTGCAATCGGATACAAAGAAAGAGAATATCAGTTCCTTGAGAATAAGAGCTCGGAGGATACCGAGAAGACCAATATCGAGCATACCTTAAATCGATGATGTCGGGAGGGTGTAGAAGAAATCGGAGGAGCTCCGGAGCATGAAGAAATAAAAGGATTCGTTTGAGGGTTGCTACAATACATCATTAAGGCCGCTGATTGATTTTTCGCTAATTGGTATTCGAGAAATCCAAATAAAATCAAACTCATTGCCAAATATATAGAAATCCAAATAAAAAAAATTACAGATTAAAAAAAATAAATAAAACCATGTCCAGAAAACCTCTAAAAATAATAACTCAAAAAAAAATATAAAACTTTAAATAAATAAATCAAGAAAATAAATAAAGAAAGGAAATAGAGAAAGAGGGAAAGATGAACTTACCTTCAATCTCATGCCCAATCGAAGACTAAGAAGGAAAGAAACAGAGGAGTTGGTTGCCGATGGAAATCACGCTAATTGCCAATGAAGATGAGCTCAACCGAGACCTGCGAGCGTTACCTGATCCATTCTTTTGAAAAAAAAAAGAAAAAAAAATTACGAAAAACAAAAGAGGAAAGGATGAAGAAGATATGGGCATGATGAGAGAGGAATATTGTTGTCTTCCAAGAATATCCAAAGTTTCCAAGATCATCAATCCTGTCACAAACGCTATCGTTATACCCGCCCATCTTTCGTATTGTATAGTGCAAGGCATAGCATGTGCACTTTGTATTGTATTCTTCATAAGTGGAAGTGACCTCTTTTAAGCGAGTGTTATTTGAAAACAAAAATGAAAGAATGTAACATAAGGATAGAAACTCAAAATTGTATAGCTACATCTTCTAAACATCGTGAGCTTCTAAAACAGAGTGTATAGAGGAGTAATCAAGAACCTGAATCATCTGATAGCTATCAAAATTTAGCAAGATCACCACCATTTGGCCTTTTGCAAGTTATTAATAAGGAAAACAAATCTAGTACTGTAACTCCTTTCGTAGTGAAAATGAGGTGGAGCGAATGAGATTGATTTTGTGACTAATAACTCTGTTTTGCATTTATTTCCAGAGGGCATCAAGAAAAAAAAATATATATATATATATATATTTGTATTTTTATTTTTTTTTATATAAACTTTTGTCCATTTTATTAGCTAGACACTTTTCTATAATGTCATTATATCATTGCAAGCAATCAAATGGCTATAGCACCAAAACCATCAATTAATCAATATGTTACCACCAAATCCATATATTTAGCATATATTAACCAATAAATATTTAGGTTCACATGAGACTATAAACCCAACCTAACCAAAATGAAACATGGTTAGAATAGGAAAAAATAGAAAGATATCTCAAATCAATTAGCATAAAAAGAAATCTAATAATAAAGACTAATAAAGTCACATATATCTTATTTGACAAACCTTGTAGAGACCACCTCTCTAAATGGTAGGTTGAATTTCCTCTTTTACACCGAGTTTCAGAAGGTTTTCCTTTGTTTATTTCTGTTGATGAGATAAAACACATTGATTAAGCATAGTAATTGAAGAAAATATAATTGTTATTTTTATAATAAAAATTAAATATTTATTTATATTTTAAAAGTGATTAAGAACTTAAATATTTAAAATTTTGTAGTTTATTTATTAGGAGAAACAAACAGTACATTATTAGTAGCTAGCCTAAAAAAATCTAAGAGAAGCACCTAGAATCAGTGCTTGAATCCAAAAAGAATGGGTATCCACCTGCAATAAAATCATGTACAATGGTGGTAGACAAAAACGGAAATTTTGTAATTTAGTAATCAAAGCAAAGAAAAAGAATTGTAAAAAAGGAATAAAGAAGTGTGAGCTTACTTAGGACAAGAACCGATGCATGCATTGCTTGATTTTCCTTATCCTTAACCTTCCCTACAAACAGAGAGAAAGAGAGATCTTCTTTAGGGACAGAGGAGATGAGTTAATTCTTTGTTCTAAAGTTGCAATGTTGATCAAAAGCTACGATGAAATCAAAACCAAGGGGATTCGAGAATAATAGATAATAAAGCCAAATAGATGAGGTGAATTTCCGAATAATTCAGTGTTTCCTGCTTTTCCTCTTTTTTCAAATTAGTCGGACACTCCCACATGCCTATTTTTTCTGATGAAACAGTAGAAAAATTCCTGCATCACCATGCAAACAAACACAGTTAGAAGACCAGATTCTTATACCATCCCAAATTGTATTACACATGAGCACAAACAATGAAGCTATCAATTCAAATGCATAAATTTTAAGACTAATTCTCATATTTGAAGCCATATAAAGGCAAAACTTACAAATCAAGAGCTAAGGCGTTATTGCTTCAAAACAAAATCGGGCTCAACCAAACTCCATTAGAAGCATCGATGCAACGCGAATTTCTACAAATAAAAAGTACTTTAAATTCATAAATAATTATAACAAAATCAAATTTTAGAAAAGGATACAAAGCGGTTGCCAACCTGAAAACCGAAACTCAAACAAACACCAGAAATCCATATGAGAAGAGATCAAGGCAGAGACTTAAAGTGAATAATACCAACAGAGGTTTGTTTACAAAAAAACAAAACCACCAATTGAAAAAAAAAAAACAGAATAGGTAAAAAATAAGAAAGAAAAAACAGAAAAAGTGACCTTACCAATTTTAGGGTTTGCAAAATGCTGGAACCAGGCATTTTAGTAGCCATGGTGCCTCCAAGGAATCGAGAATTTGAAGCAGCCATGGTGCCTTCAACGAATCTAGATTTGGAGGATGAATCGGATTTTGCAGTAGCCATGGTGCCTTCAAGGAATCGAGCTTTTGCAACAACTATGATGCCTCCATCGAATCTAGATTTGGAGGAAGAATCACCTTTAATGAAGAATCGTCAAGAGAAGAGGAAGACTGGAAGAGAGAGTTATAGAGGGTGAGAGGTTTTAGATATATCTTGACCAACTTCTGCGTTAAACTAATACCCAGCCAGACACGTGTCAACCTCTACTTTTTTCAACTTTTTTATTTATTTTTCTCTACAATAGCAATTACTGGTAAGGGTATTTCTATAAATACGATAGGTCATTGGAAATAAACAGACTTTATTTGAGAAAATTAAACTCAATATATTAAAGCAATACCTTTATCAAAAAAAATTAAAGCAAAACTAAAGTAGACACGTGTCAACCTATGCTATTTTTTAATTTTTTCTTTTCTTTTTTCCCTTTACAATAACAATTAGTGGTAAGTGTATTTCTCTAAATACGATAGGTCATTGGAAAGAGACAGACTTTATTA
>JAUPMG010175466.1:0-10505 GCA_031762675.1 Pachysandra terminalis
GAGAGAGAGAGAGAGAGAGAGAGAGAGAGAGAGAGAGAGAGAGAGAGTCTGATGCATGGGATTCACGAGGGGCCCGAAGTTCACGAGGATGTAAGCACAAAAAGACGGCTCACAAGGTCCTACTCAAACTCTTCTTCCCAAACGTCCATGTCAAATTCATTGAAGCTGCCAAAACCACAAAACCCATCAAGAAAGTTCATCTAATTTGCATTTTTAAATGAAAACACTCAGGTACGGGATAAGAGAAGAGAAGAGACTATTTCATTCATGTGGTGCAGAATGTATAATGCACCATAGCCTTTAGATTATACTTTTCATATAAGACATGTGCTAAAGATAGTTGGCATTTGTATAATTAATCTATTTTGCTTTTTAACATCAGAATTATACTAAGTTACAAAGAAATACTTCTGTGGAGTATACAAAATTAAATGGGTATCTATTTTTTTCATTATATATAACCAATAATTTATGACTCGGGAAGTGCAAATCGTCTGCACTGAAAATCGTCCGCACTGAAAATCGTCTATGGATGTCTATCAGGGATGTGATTGGTGCATTTTCTTAAAAGAAAAAAAAAAAAAAATTAACCTTTGAAGTTTAACAAGGCTGAAGTTTTAGAAAAAAATGAACCAATCAAAACCCTAATTGACGATTCTCGATGCAAACGATCCGAGCCCATAATTTGTATATCATACAAACAATTCTCTTGTCAACACCAAAAACAATGGCACAAAGTATGGGATTGTTAATTATAATGATTTCTTCGATAAAGATCGTTCAAAAGTAACTTTTGTACAAAGAAATGAATGTTTAGCATGTACGCATTCGTAAGACTAGGATGGCTTATAATAAATATAGAATTATATATATATACACACACATTATCATCTTAATGAATATAAGTTCATAATTTATTATCTGACTTTCACCGTTCAAGATTTTCTCACATTGTTGCTGCCTTTTCTGGCAATATTCCAGGTAAGCTTCGATGTGTTTCTCCTGAGTATTGTAGTATTGTGTGCAAGAACTTCTACCAGAACAAGTGCAGTGGATCTGTTCGAGCACATGTTTTAGCTTTATACACAAGCACATATATATATATTGACTTACAGTACAACTATAATGTCTTTCTTTTTAATTTTTTTAGTTATAATGACAATACAAAATAGTATTTAGTCACTATGAAAACATTCAATTTTCAGCATATGTGTGCTAGATTGTATACTACTATATTAGTTTTAAGATCTGGCCCTGGGTACCCAGAACCGAACCCTTCTAAACGGGTCCGTTTCAGCAGATTTGTTGGGTAATCGGGTATCCATTGACACTCCTCATATATATATATATATATATATATGAGTGTATGTGCAAGGATGAGGTGTGGAAGAGGGAAAAGGAAATTGAGATGGAGATGTTTGTTTGATAAATAAAGGTAAGTTGATGTGTGGGTGCAATAATAATTTATTGGATCGAATAAGTCAAGGATAAATGCAACGGAGAAGTACCTGCCTGGATACATTCCCATATATTTTACAGAAAAAATGACCAAAAGAAACAAACAGAGCTCGCCACGTGAATGCTGGAAGTCAAATTACCAAACAGCACTCAAACTTAGAGAAAAAAAAATAATGACACAAATCGAGCTTTCAGCTTAAATTTCCATGTATACCCCTCAAGGCACTTTTGTTTTTCCTTTTAAAAAGGATGATCTATAAAGCCAAATATATATGAATCAAGCATTTTGTATTAAATCATTGATGTTGGATTTCTTAATCATTCATAAAGAAAGAAACGTAAAGGTTTTTTCTTTGATAAAAAAAATGGTGAAACCATGGGCGATTAGGTATCGTTTCATTATATTTATTTAATGTATCCGGATCGGTATCGATCTAGACCGCTGGTATCGATTGGTTCAGATCCACAAAAGTGAGTAACCAGCAATTAAATTTTGAAATTAAAAATAAAAAATAAAAATAGATCGGACCAATTGTCCGACCGGCTATATCAAACCAGTTCAAATCACAGATTAGCTCAACTGGCAAGCTATCTAATTCGGGAAGTGGAGGTCCTAGGTTTGAGTCCTCGGGCTTACTTGATAAATAGTCCTTGTGGGTGAATCATGTATCCGGGGTCCTGTTTCAAGTGGGGTTGGGCATTCCTCACAAAAATATAAAATAAAAAATATTGGACCGGTACAACCAGTCCAAACCTGTACCCACTGTATCGATCCGATCATTAACCCCATGACACAAAAGTTTGTACCAGGATTGGAGATTGGACCGAGCGGTATGGAACTGATTGGACCATAGAACCATGGCAATGAGACTAGGGCTGCGTTTTGTAATGCTTATGCTTTCTTGCTTTCTAAAACAAGAAAGCATAAGCAAATTCTATGCTTTTGAAAAGATTTTTTCATGAAGCAAAATTGATTGGTAAACCTTTGATATACTGTTGAAAAGCAAAAAAGCATGTTTGGTAGCAATAAACTAATAAATTGTTTTTTTAATATTATATTATTATTTTAAATTATACTTCGCTATAATTAGTGGTGGTAATGGTAGTGGTGATGGTGATAGTGATAGTAGGGGGTGGTAGTGGGGTGGTGGTAGAGGTGGTGGTGGGGTGGTGGTTGTGGTTGTAGTGGGGTGGTGGTAGGGTTGTGGTACTGGTGATGCACAAACCGGTAAATGATCAAATGTCAATTACTATGGAGGTTTGAGCAATCAAAGGATTCAAACACTTGCTTTCGCTGGCCTAAATCAAAGAAAGACCGTTCCAACAAAAGGTTTCCTTTTGTTTGAAGTTTAAACAAAGGGAGAAATAGGTAAGATTAGTCAGGAATGTTCAAAAAAATAACACAGAACTTCTTGATTTCAGAAAGAGGATTTTTAAGACAAATATTCAGCAAATTCTCAGAGAATATCCAATATTCATAGAATCCTCCCCCTTTCTGATGCCTCAATCTCATTTTATAGCCTCAGATTTATTCTCTAACCGTTTGCAACGTTTCATGAACAAATTGAAAACGTTTGGCTGAACAAGCGTTTTGATTTGAATATTAAATAAATACTTTCATAGCATTCGGTTAAGTTAATGAACATGATGTTATAAAAAATGGTGATATATTACTGTTATGTATTGATTCAAGTTCTTTAATGCAACAAGATCTTCGAGAGTCTTGCTCTTCAAGACTCTTGATAGGACTTGTCTTTCTAGCCCTCCATTCTTGAAAGTCTAATGTTTATTTCCCCCTATGTTGAATAAACTACTTCGAGATCAGAGTTTTCGAAGAGTGATTGAATGTCAGGAAATATTTCCTTAACAAAATACAATTCACGACATTATGACTTCAAAGTGTCATAGTGTCTATTTCGAGTCATTATTTCGAAAGATGACTTCGAAATAAGAATGCAGTGTTTTTAAAAGATAATTTGAAATACCAATCATCTTAGAGAAATGATTCTGAGATAGTCATTTCGAATGACTATTTCGAAGAGTAATTTCAAGTCAATATGATTATCCTGAAAGGCATTTCAGAATATCAATGATTTTAATATAATGACTTGGTTATTTCTAGATGTTTCCTCGAAATACATGTGTAGACACTCCAATTTGCACAAAAAATAATTGCTTTTTGATCTTTGTAGCTTCTGGAGGCTTGAGCGTGGCATTTCGACAAGGTAATCATCATCTTTATTCCCAAATCCATTTGAACCTAAATTCTCACTGAAATCTCAAAAATCAATGAAATTATCAAAATACCCTCAGTGGACCCCATGCGCTTCGTCATTCACCAAAATCTATTTATGGCATCATAATTTGACCCTAAGGCCTCGTTTGCCTAAAAAAAAGAATAATAAAAAGGGCTTTTCTCCACTTTTGAGCCACCTCTCAAGCGGAGCCGAGTTCTCCAAGAGTCAAATATCAAAGATTTGGATCTGCTGTTACAGGTATTTTATTTATTAATTTTTTTATTAGATTGGATTCATTAAATATCTAATTTCATTAAGAATTCCTTGTAATATGATTTATAGGCTTCAATAAAGATTATATTTAAATTTTTATTTTTGAATTTTAGGGCTCTTAAATCTTTGGGTTATTTTAATTTTCATGCATTTTGATTTTGTTTATATCTTTAATATTTTTTGAGATTAGGTTTTATTAGTATTATTTATTTTAGGGTTAGGATAATTAGAGACCCCTAGGGTAGGTCGAATAGGAATTTTTTATATTTTAGGATTTTCTAAAATTTTCTAGATTTATTTTATTTTAGGATTGTTTTAAGTTAATTGGCCAAATAGAGTTAGACCAGGTAACCGGTTAACCGGAAGAGAGTGGGTGCCTAACACCTTCCCGCTCTCTTAACTAAACATCCCTACCCAATCTGGTTAGACCTTGCTTAAAAGATCATTTTTGGGTCTATTTCACAATTAATTGACCTACATGGGTGACCATTCACACTCGAACTCAATGAGTGGTAGTGACTCCTATTTACCCGATCTATCTGGGGTCTACCCGACCCGGGGTAGTTCACAACATGATGATTATTTCGAGATATAACTTCGAAATACTAATAATGAAATATTTATGATGACGAATTGGTCCTCTCGAGGTGGCTAACCTATATATGCTTTCATGTTTCAAAAGTTCTCTTTCGAGAATATGATTCAATACCTATCTTAAGTAGAACTTTGAAATAAACTGTTAATTTTGAGATGATTCTCCCTGAATGGGCTTTCTTCGAAATATTTTTTTTTTTTTTGACAATATTCGAAATATAGTTTTTGGATGTGTAATTACACAATTGACTTTGCCACGTGTTAAAATATGATTGGATTGAATCAATTTTCAAATTCACTCATCATCAGTACTGGTGGTGGTGGTTGTTGTGGTTGTCGAGGCGGCGGTGGTGGTGGTGGTGGTTGTGGTTGGAGTGGGGGGTGTTGGTCGTTGTAGTGGGGGGGGTAGTGGGGTAGTGGTCGGGGTGGTTGTCGTGGTGGTCATGGTGGGGTGGTGGTGATGTGTTGATGGTCTAATTAATTTTTGAAAGCTTCCCTTTTCCTAATTTTTCCATCTATTTTTGTGAAAGCGAAGAAGCAAATTTTTTAAAGCAACGAATTGTTGCTTCTTAATTAAACAAAAAAAAATTGCCTTTTTATTTTTTAAAAATTACTTTAAAATACTTTATCAAACACTTATTTTACTTTCAAAAACAAAAAAATACTTCTAAAAAACCATCCCAAACGCAGCCTAGATCAGCACTGTTTCCTTTACTCGTCTTCAATGTATTTTTTTTTTTTTTTTTGTCCTTTCCTTTTTAGGGTTACATGGAGAAATTGAAAAATAGTAATAGAGAAAAGGCAAGCGATTAGGACAATAGATATTTGGATAAATTGGACACATACAGTTGGGCACTTGTGTTCACATGTTTTTGTTCTAAAAAACAAAAGTTTTGGTGTCCTTAATATATATAAAAATGTGCACACAACTATGAACTAGAAAAAGGGTAAAAAGCAAAATTCTAAGAAGGGGCCGGCTGAGGCGGGTGAGGATGTTCTGTGAACTAGTTCACAGGAGATCCTCCTGTGATGTGAAACAATATAAAGCAACTGAGGATGTTCTGTGTTGTTTCACATCACAGGAGTGGTTAGAAGACAAAAGTACAATACTCCCGCCCGTGAACGTTGCATGTGACAATGACGAGCTGTTATTATCAGTGCCCTACGCAAACTTGTTTTCTCTCTGAACTTTTTTCATGGCATTCTCCCTACCAAAGCTTTAAGAAATAAGAACTTAAAATATGAAAAATAAATAGAAAGAAAAACAAATTCAGAAAGAAACTTAAAAACATGAGATTCATTAACATAATTAAAGGAATAAAAATGAATAAATATTTGTCATGATTTGCATTTCTCAAGATTATATTCAGAAATTGAAGGAGAAAAGGTGTTAAAAAAAAAAAGAATAAATTAGATATCAAGTATACAAGACACAGCGATTTACATGATTCCATAATGGTGTTTATATCTATGGATTTACACCAGGTTTTACTATTCTCAAAAGCTCGCAGCAATGAAAAGTACTACAATAAATATCTTGTAGTTGGGGCTAAACACACACAAAAAAAAAATATATATATATATATATATATGAAATTACTATTTTACCCTGCAGTGTTGATGGCTCCCGAATACCTCAATTTAGGAAATTTAAATATAAAACTTCTATCTATAATTAAGTGAGAACAGAACTTATTCTGTTGATTGATTGAACCTGTGGTATATGGTAATTTTACCTCGACGCTTATCAACACGAAAGATTAATAACGTACATGCTTGCATGGCAATCGGACGTGTAGAGCGCGGCGGATAATTGACACATGGTAAAAAAAAAGGTCCCCTGGCTGAGTTAAATAAATCCCAATAAATTCTCACAAGAAAGAAAGAAAATGTAGCTTATAATAGAGAAAAGTGAGAAGGGAATGGGGAAAAGAAAAATTGTCTTAAAACATTATCTAACTATATTGCTTATGTGTGCATAATGTCATGAGCTTTGAATATTGTTTCTCTATTTAAACCCAACCATCATCTCCTCAGTTGGCTATCTAAAGAAACTCTCCTCCTCTCACAATTTCCTCTACTTGTGTCATCTTTTTCTCACTCACAAAACGTAAATATGAGTGGTTTTGGTCTAAAAAGCTTCACCTTTATCCTTCTCATTGCCTTGCTTGTTTGGTCTTCAACCTTTGAACCTTGCAATGCCAGAAGAGGCAAGCATTGGAGGCAAAGAGGAGCTGCCTCAGCCTCTCTTTCTAAGAAGAAATTAGGAAAGAGTCATCATGGTAGTGGGTCGAAATCAAAGTCGCCGCCAGGAAAAGGACCTAAAGAGGATACCCCGTCGCCATCTCCACCGGAAGGTGACAATGGTGGACATTCTGCTGCCATCTTTGATGTAGTAAATTTTGGCGCTAAGGGTGACGGAAATACCGACGACACAAAGGTGATTTTCCATTCTGCGTTCAGTCTATCAGACCCATTCATGTTTTTTTTTTTTTTTGAGAATTCTGTGTTCGAAGGGATGATAATTCGATCCAATGACGACTCACAATTTACATAAAACTGGAAAATATTCAACACTATTTGAGATTTTCGTCAAGGTTTTACAAAAATAGAGGGATAATTTGGTCAATTCATTCTCTCTATTTCATTCCAAAGAACGTCAATCAGTAGCTGGAATTTTTCCTACACCATGCTTTGAAATGCTTGTACCCTGCGTTTCAACACAGGGTACAAATGAAACGCAGGGTACAAGCATTTCAATGCATGGTGTAAGAAACATTCCAGACGAAATGCTCTTGTATAAGATGCCAGTTACCGAAAAAGGCAGAGGAAAGAAATTGCCAGAAAGGACGAAGCAAGACGAGGTGGGGCCCATTAGAAAGGATTCTCGTTAATGCAGTTTGGTCAAGATACCAACAATAATTGTATACAGTTTCCGTTCAAACTAACACCAACCATATTATTATTCTTTCATTAATAACCACCAATTACAATTTTCAAATTTAAATTAATTTATTTTGTGTATTTGCAGGCATTTCAAGCTGCATGGGCAGCTGCTTGTAAAGTGGAAGCATCGACGATCGTAGTTCCATCGGAATCTGTTTTTCTTGTTGGGCCAATCTCTTTCTCAGGCCCTTTTTGCCAACCAAACATTGTATTTCAGGTGGGTTTCTCTTACCATCCTAGCAAGTCGTCTTACGGTACACTTGGATCGTATGGTGTTAAGAGTTGTAATTCTAATTCTAATTCTACTGTACCCGTATGATGTTAAGAGTTGTAATTACAATTCTAATTCTAATTCATTGAGAATTAGAATTGAGTAGAATTGAGATTTTCATGATTGGATGTCAAAAAATAATTGAAATTTGATTTTTCCTTACGAGGAATGGAGATAGTAAGTAAAGAAGATGAGAATGGTATAAAGAATGATTTTTTTTATTTTTTATTCTGTGCTGATGATAGACGTGATATATTTGGTAATTAATAGCCTTTCCCCTGTGAATTTGGCATCTTCAAAAATATGCTACAAATGAATTATGTGGAATTCATGTAGAATTTCAATTCCAATTCCTTAATGCACTCCCAAAAGGAAAAATTAGAGTTGGAGGCCCCAACCCCAATTCTATCTTCAATTCCACGAATCAATCAGGCCCTAAAGTGTTCACTTGAATACTTGTTTGAGGTTAATGTAATCCAATTTTTATTATTTTTGGCAGTTGGATGGAATGATAATCGCTCCTACAAGCTCCAATGTCTGGGGTTTAGGTCTATTACAATGGCTTGAATTCACCAAGCTGAGAGGGATTACTGTTCGGGGTAAAGGTACCATCGACGGGAGAGGCTCCGTGTGGTGGCAGGACTCGCCGTTTGATGACCCGATAGACGACGAAACGAAATTACTTGTTCCTATAACCAAAGACCCAACAGACAACGACTCCCACGTTCCGGTGATGACCTAATGTCAATTTCTCATCTCTTTTTTCGCATTATTTGTTTATGGATCATCATAGAGACTGACCATGTTGGTTTATTCCGGTGATCACGTGCAGGAGGTAAGCGGCGAGCTCGGCACGAAGATGCCACGCATCAAGCCCACAGTAAGGACCACTTCTATAGTACTACTAGACCTCCTGAGAACGACATTTTCACAAGTCCAGAAGTTTATGCTTTGGTTCTGTGGCGTGCAGGCTTTGAGGTTCTACGGAAGTTTTAACGTGACGGTCACGGGGATAACCATACAGAACAGTCCTCAATGCCACCTCAAGTTCGACAACTGTGTCGGCGTCTCAGTCTTCGGCATGAGCGTCTCATCCCCCGGAGATAGCCTGAACACCGACGGAATCCATCTACAGAACTCCCGGGATGTGCTGATCCACACTACAAATCTCGCTTGTGGTAATTGCTTTATACTACTAGCAGTACAAATTGTAAAAGGAAGCGTTAGGAGAGCAGACGGAATGTGAGGAAAATTGGCTAGAATGTGCACGCGTGGACGCCATACATTTAGCTGTTCCTCGCATCATTCCTAAAAGATAAAATCAATTGGATATGTGACATGCATAACTGGTATTCTAACATTTTCGCTCCAGACGAAACGCTCTCGTTAGTTAGTACCCAGTAAGTACATCACATGCCCAGTTGATATCCTAAATCACCCACCTAAAACTACGGAAGTCCAACCAATCCTAAATGACCCACCTAAAACTGTGGAAGTCCAACCAGTAGCAGTCTGACACATGGTAACTAAATCCATCTCTCATAAAAAAGAAAAAAACTCTTGTACAATATTTTTTAGCATTAATTCCACTTACATCCTCACATTTCTGATAACTGCAAAATCCCTGTGTTTTCTAATATTTCACTTACACCCCCTACGACATCGAAACATTAATAGAACACATTAATTTACCTTTTTAACCATGTCATAAAAATTATATTTTAAATAAAAAAAAAACTAATTTTTGTAAGATAAAATTGTCCTATCATTTTTACCTTCGAATTTTTATTTACTTGTTAGTAGTACTAATAAAATAATAAAAATATTATTAAAATCCCGTCGAACAAACATTATAAAGTTTTTTTTTTCTATTTTTAAGTATTTGGTTATAGTTCAAGGGTAATATAGTTCATAAATTAAAAAAATCAAATCACATCAACACTTTTTATTAGGTGATAAAGACAAAAAGTCAACAGAGGGGTGGTATATGTAATGTAATACAAAACTTGAAGGGAGTATAAGTGAAATATCAAAAAACATAGAGGACGTGTATCTACACCTGCCAAACAAAAATATAAGAGCCAAACAAAAATATAAGGAGGTGTAAGTGGAATTAACTCTTTTTTACCAACAGTTCTTCGACACTTGTAATACAGAGAATCATCAATAAACCATCGGAAATAGCAATATAGGATTAGGTACACACAAAAGTTTTCTCTTCTTGTTATATTGTGTGTTCCCTTATCTCTCTCCTTGTCCTCTTCAGCAACAAGAATTTGTGATCTCCTCTGACTCCCACCACACATTAGGGTTCTTAAATTTACTGATAAGAGCATTGAAAAGAATGTGTGGTGGAACAAATGGACCCCACATTAACCGATACATTCCTGTCTGGCCAAGCGAGAGACACTGCAGCCAGCACATCTCTGACAGTCAATCTTCCCAGAAAAAAACTGACAAACCTGACTGACTCAAAGAGCAATTTCATTTAGTTCTTGTATCTGCTAAGCTAAGCTCCTAATGCAATGTGCAGGTGATGACTGCATATCCATACAGACTGGATGCTCAAACGTTTACATACACAATGTGAACTGTGGCCCTGGACATGGAATCAGCATTGGAGGCTTAGGAAGGGACAACACAAAGGCTTGTGTCTCTAACATCACAGTTCGAGACATCATGATGCACAACACAATGAATGGAGTCAGAATCAAGACTTGGCAGGT
>JAUPMG010175477.1:0-10505 GCA_031762675.1 Pachysandra terminalis
TGTGTGTGTGTGAGAGAGAGAGAGAGAGAGAGAGAGAGAGAGAGAGAGAGAGAGAGAGAGAGAGAGAGAGAGAGAGAATAAATTGGTTTGACATTGTGTCTAAAAATTTAACTCATTTCAATGTCCTAATGACCAGAGTGAGAGAGAGGAAAAAAAAATTGGTTTGAATGCTACCAAATACACCATTATATTGACAGCATTATTGACATTACAAACTATGTATATATATTTTGGGAAGTGGAACCCCCGATCCCACTTAGTGGGGACAGGGTAAACATACAAGACCACCTACAAGGTCCATATATTAGGTAAGCCTGGGGACTCGAACCTGGGACCTCCAGTTCTTGAGTTGGAGAGCCTGCCTGTTGAGCTAACAGAATTTGAAAATTTTCCAATGCTCTAAGACTACAAAATTTCATTACCTAATCCTCCACTAATCTTCATGAATATTGGAGAATTGCTTGGTGGACTATGTTCTAACACAATGTACCATCAATCTTAACCCAAAACAGGTTAACAGTCTGGAATTAATAGAAGGAGACACCCTAGTTATGGGCTCTGATGGACTATTTGATAATGTTTTTGACCGTGAAATTGTTTCGACAATCACCAGCTTCACAGATGTTGAAAAGGCTGGTAGGTGTTTTCCTGCACACTTGGTCTGTCCATTTTAGAAGCTCAGTTACGTTAATTTCTCTCTAACTGAAAATAGCTTTTGAACGTAGCAAAGGCATTAGCTTCTCTGGCTAACAATCATTCCAAAGATTCCAATTTTGATTCACCCTACTCGTTGGAGGCCAGAAGTATGGTAAGTTTAGATGCATTTAACCTCGTCGACTTTGTTATATATTTGGCAAAGAAATTAGCCAATTCTAACATATTAATAATCTTGATGAGCATTCCTTTGCAGGGGTATGATGTTCCATTTTGGAAGAAAATTCTTGGGATGAAACTGACAGGTATGATATACATTAAATTCACTTGGGCTTTGTTTGGATAGCCTGAATATAAAGGAAAGATGATTTTCCTACATAATATGTGTGTTTGGATATCTGGAAAGTGGGTACCATATAAAATGTTTCATTCAAACTCCTTTGACTGCAGAAAAATAACCATTTTTGTTTTCCGATAAAAGAGGAAAGGAATTTGTGGGAAAGGAAAATGAAAAAGTGAGGAGGAGAATGTTCCCCATCCTACCCTTCACCACCAAAGCTTCCTTCTTCCTGTACTTATACAATGAAGGGTAAAATGGGCAGATGAATTTTTTTTCTCGTTCATTCCTATTAGGCAAACATCAAAGTCAAAATTTTCTGTCATAGTGATAAATTTTCCTGTGACAACCAAACAGCTTCCAGTGAAAATTAAATGTCACTTTCCAAACATATTACTTTCCCAACTTTCTGGCATTCTCTTTCCATCCAAACAGAGCCTGGTGCTTGTGTCGGATTTCTTGATATCGAGATTAATTGTTCTTCTTTACCAGGTGGAAAGCTGGATGACATTACTGTGATTGTGGGTCAGGTTGTAAGCTCATGAAACATTTGGTTCTCTTAGGAGTTGAAAGATCTAACCACTGCACACATAGAAGGATGCTTTGCAGGGGAGTTATAGGATGTTTCATTTATTCTTTCTTCCAAACACCATTCAAATTAAGGAGATTCTTGCGCAAAGGGAACGGCAAATCTTCGTTCTATTTGTATTTTTCAGAGGATACATTAAGAAATTATTCTGTAGTATACTAGCAACTGTGACATTGTAAAGATTGTATTGTTGGTTTTGGATGTATCTTAGTGTTTTCTGAATGTGGACCTTCAATGCACTTGAGCAGTACATGTCTAATACTGCCATTCAAGTTTTGTGAGTATGAGGTTTCAAGCCACAATTTCAAAAGCTCTTGAGCAATATATGCCCAATGTAAATCTGCACATTAGGTAAAAAGCCCAACAAAGTTCCACAATAACTCTTGAACAATTCAACCACTGACTGATTTCTTATTAACATAATTGACTCAGAGCAAGCTCATACAATACAAATAAACCTCAATCCACAGCCATTGAATCTTACAACAAATTAAATAATCAATGGCCAGGACTCAGATGGTTAATTTTCTATATTTGGAAAAAAAATGGTAAATATTTTAACTCTTCTGTCACGGTGTGAAGCAAGCCCTTGTAGCTGTTAATCAGAATGAGGTCTCCGTGCTAAAAAATGGTGCCGGTTCTTCATAATTCCTCAAGTGGCTGTGCTGATGCTGCTGCCAATATTTGATTCTTGGAAGTAGTTTTTTGTGGCTTCATATGTAGACCAGCAGATTGCAGCAGCAGGTGCATGGAAGAGCATCCTGGGTATCCATCCCCTCACAAGACCTACATATCCGTCCTTTTTCACTATAGTTCGGAAAACGTCCCTGATTGAACCGTTAACATATCTGTCACATCCGCAGACGCCCTGTACATTCAATAGTATAAATAATCGTTAAAAGCTTGTTCATTTTATCCTACAATTGGAAGTCGATAAAAATAACATATGGAAACAACGGTTTAAGGCTGGAACTGAAGGAAAAACACCGACTTGATCGCCAATGATAGCGATCCTACAACCTCCTACTAGAAAACATAAGACATCAAAGGAAAAACCAGTAAAATAAAATCACTACAGTGATAACACTATAATTACCAATGGTCATCGATTTCTCCATACAATATCTCATCGAACAGTATCCTTGCATATAACTCGGATCTCCTCACTCCAATCCTGGCCAGCCTATCTATCAAATCATCGGATGCTAGATCGATGTTTTAACCATTTCTGACATTACCAAAATAAGAATTATCCATGTAAGCATGGACTGGAAGATTCATGGTGCTGCAAGACCATAACTGTGTATTCCCCATCCATTTGGGAAAAAAAAAGGTTCTCTTATCAATTTCTCACAATAAAAAAGAAAAGGGAGAAAAAAATTACTCACTTAAATAGGTCCAAAAGATAAGTTATTTAGCAATACTAAAAGTTCGATCCAGTTGTGCACCACAAATAGACAATATCTCCAATTTTACAGCGAGAATGCCAGTGATCTGTAAAACCACAATTTACCAATCCAATTGACTACCTAATCCAAACTGCAGCCAAGAATTCTCCACCATAATTGCATCTCCTTTTTTTTTAATAGTTTGGGAGCAATGAGTTCCAAAAGCTCTTACCAGATTGTATCATACAGTCAAATGAATAGTTTCTATTTAATGAACACTTTTCCGTTTAATGATCACTAAATAAACGCAAAATTGAGATAACTATAGGTGGGGATTGTGGGTTCATTATCAAAAAGTAGCATCTATCTCATAAATCAAACCTCGGTCATTGATTTCTCAATCTCATCACCCTTTTCCTGACACTGAGAAAAGGTCTTAAAAACTGAAACTATGCACTCTTCCAAGTTCCAACACGTCCAATAGATTCAATGGCATTAGATCCTTTTGTAAACCTGCCAAAAAACACTGAAAGAGCAAATAGGCTCGGAATATATGCAGCTCCTCTCTCATAAAGCACCACATGCACTCAACTAGTTGGAGTACTCGAACAAAAATGGCTCAGAATATATGCAGCTCCTCTCTCATAAAGCACCACATACACTCAACTAGTTGGAGTACTCGAACGAAAATGATCGAGAAGAATAATCATCATTCTTGTTAAGTTGTGGTATGCCACTTATACATGATTGCTAAAATTTCCATGAGAGCCACCACCAGACTCAAGTTTACAAATCCAAATTCCCTATCCAGAGATTCACCCAATTCCTAAGAAGTCTTCACTACAGCAGGGTTTTAAATTTCGCCGGCATGCCGACGAAATTTCACCAAAATGCCCCCCAGGGAAACGAAATGTAGGGGGAATTCGCTAACTTCCCTCTTTTCCCCCACATTGTAGAAATTTCGGTGTAATATAGCAAAATATTTCCCCAATATTTCTCCAACCTAGCGAAATATTCCGCCAGGTCGACGAAATGTTGCGAAATTTCGCCAGAACAAATTTGGTGAAATGTCTGGCGATATCGAAATTTAAAACCTTGCACTATTATGCTGCATTCTATCCAATAAACAAAGTCCACTTCAATTTATCATGATCACTTAAAAGCTAGACCTAACAAAACCAAACAAAATCAACAATTCTTAACAAAGACATATTCTGTTTAGGAACTTATCTAGTTTGCTTTTTAGTTAAACCACAAGATAGCCTACTTGAAAGGGATAAGGCTAAAGACTCCTTTCCAATATGTGTGATTTGTCCAACATCAATATAATCAATAGAAAACTTGGACAAGTCACTGAAATTTGGGCTTTGAAACTTAGACAACATCAATATAATCAATAGATCGATGGATGATCTAAAGGTGAAGGGGGATTCCTTTTAAGTAATCTCTTGGATGTCAACCACTAGTTAGTATCCTTGGAGATTTGCGCACCTTGTGCGTCTAGCTAGACATCTCAGTCAGGGGTTACGAATCTCTTTCTCTCATATTTCGAGGTCAGCAAATGAGGAGGCAGATGCTTGGGCCAAAAAAAGGTAGCAAGAGAGTCCTTTGGACTGGGCATACCGAGGGAGGATAACCTAGTGATTTTAGGATGATTAGGACTGGGACACTGGGACCATAGGGTCTCAAATTTTATTTTGTCATATTTTGCTAGTATGATCCTGTATATCTATCTTTCTTACTAGTTTTTTTTTTTTTTTTTTTTTCTAGCTTTGATCACACTTCGTGATCTATTGTATATCCTTGTAATCTCTTGACTTTTTGATGCTTCATGAAAATGTTGTTAATTATCAAAAAAAAAAAAAAAAAGATCAAACATCTGAAAGAGTAAACCATGATGAAGGCTCATATAACGAGGTTCCAGAAAACAAGCAGCACCGGTAAAGTTTCAAACCTTTTAGAAGTCAGACAGCAAAGACATTAAGGTTCTAGATTGTATCATCCGAAGTATGGAACCCTTGAAACTGGAAATACTTTAAAGATAGCACTCAGCAGCCCAGAACTATAACCTAGACTGTGTACTTCCAAATAGATCAAACTGCCAGAACTTTAGCTAGGAATCACTAGAACTTCATCTAGCAACTTGAAACTTGAAAACAACTCAAATTTATAAAGATAGATCTCAACAACTGAGGTGATAATATCCTTTGCAACCATTGATATGAGGTGTGACACACTTAAATACGTAAAAATATAGAAAAAATAAAAAACTGAAAAATATAAACAGTGACATTTGCATTAAACAACATGAATTCGAACCAACAATTTACCTGGCACTGCAACTGGGTCTTCACAACATCTAATGGCGTTGTCAGAGCAGCAGCCAATGCCCCAGCAGCTGCTCCGGCGGTGGCGTGAACTATCAGCCGCTCATCACTCGCACTCTCCGGCGAAACCTCCATCAAACCCCTTTTTGCTGCTTCATACGTAGCGAAATGAACAGCAGTAAACGGTGCGTTCATCAACACAGTAGTCCGATACGAAGCATAAAAAGCTCCAAACCCTTCTTCCCTCAAAACCCTCTTCACACAATCCAAAACCCCTTTATAAGGACTATTCTCCAATTGCAATCTCTGCTTCACCATATCCATGGGCGTGAAAACTCCATCACTTGCAACGGTAGCAAACACGCCGGAAACAGCGTGTGCAGCCGGATTGTTTGGAGTCCCACCGGAGAAGAGCTTCTTACAGAACTCGTAAACGGAAAAGTATACGGCGTGGGAAGGACCGGCACCGATACCCATTGCAGCGATTCCACGGTAGAGTCCACGCGGTCCTTCGTGCTTCAAAATCGATTGAAAGGCTTCTCGGACGCCGGCGGATCGAGCAGGGCAGGATCCAAGAGCTTGCATACGGGTCTTAAGGGTATCTACGGGGAACATCGCCATGTGTTCGACGCATCCGGCGATCGAACCAGCAATCATGAATTGCCAGAATTCAAGACCGTCGTGGATTGCTACGGTGATCTCGGGGTGGAAATCCGATCGGAAGTCGGGGTTTTGGAATTTGGGAGAGGCGTCGGCAGCCATTGGAGAGGAGTTTAGAGGGAGAAGAACGTGACGTCGGAGTTAGGGTTCGAACAGGAATTGAATCTGGCTGAAGAAAATTTGGGATTGTCGCCATACACAAACTATGATTTTCCTAGAAGTGTGGAAGGAGCTTTCCTTGTTGACTTATTAATATAAATGGGCCGGGCTCGAGCGGGTCTCTCTCGGGGCTTGTATCTAAGGCCTGGGATCGATTCATCTCGTCTGGATTAATCGGGTCGGATCCGTCACAACCCGACTCTGACTAAATTCAACGAGAATCGGACCCGATTAAAGATCCAATGGATCTTTCATATGAGTAATCGAATCCGAGTCCGATTATATTCATAGGATCTTTCATGAGTAATCGAATCAGAGTCCAATTATATTTATAGGATCTGTATTTCGATTTCGACTAAAATCCGAATCTGACTATATATTTGAATTCGATAATAAAAATGTTTAATAATGAAATAATTATCAAATTATTTAAAATACAATGCAAATAGATTGCCAAATATAAGTGGATAATGAATTTAACTTAACTTTAAAATATATTCCAAAACAACTAAAGAAAGAAGACAAAAAGGGAAAAAATCCTATACATACATGTTAATCTAATCGAATTTGGATCTTAATCGGGTTGGATATACCAAAAGCCAATTATAAATGGATCCAATTATTTAGATCCGAATCCGACACTGTAGACATCTAATCGGATAAATTTAAAAGAATTTCGATCGATATCGAATCTAGATCCAACCCATTGACAACCCTAATCTCGCCTTCACGATTGTGTTACAGACCTAAGTGTTAACTATATAACCAATTGAGTTTCCATGAGTCTTGAGGCTGTTACAACAACGGTTAATTACATAGCAATGGTGTCAGAGCTAGCCCCATGTCAAGGGTTCAAGTCATAACAAAAGCAATCTATAAGCTGGATTAAAATGTTTTGGTTATTAAATATAGACATAGTACTAAAGTCATTGAATCCTATAGATGAGTGGAACCACCAAAAGTGAAAGGTATAGTGTTGTCAGTAGAGTTGCCAAAAAACAAATATAGAGCATGAATGGATGCATAAATGAGTAACAAGCGTCTTCCAATGTAAGCCCGTGTTGGGCCGAGCTTGTGCTTTTGCCTATAATTTTATCAAAACTAGGCAAAACCCAATGTTTTGGTTATTAAATATAGACATAGTACTAAAGTCATTGAATCCTGATAAATGAGTGGAACCACCAAAAGTGAAAGGTATAGTGTTGTCGATAGAGTTGCCAAAAAACAAATATAGAGCTTGAATGGATGCATAAATGAGTAACAAGTGTCTTCCAATGTAAGCCCGTGTTGGGCCGAGCTTGTACTTTTGCCTATAATTTTATCAAAACTAGGCAAAACCCAATGTTTTGGTTATTAAATATAGACATAGTACTAAAATCATTGAATCCTGATAGATGAGTGGAACCACCAAAAGTGAAAGGTATAGTGTTGTCAATAGAGTTGCCAAAAAACAAATATAGAGCATGCATGGATGCATAAATGAGTAACAAGCGTCTTCCAATATAAGCTTGTGTTGGGCCGAGCTTGTACTTTTGCTTATAATTTTATCAAAACTAGGCAAAACCTAATCATGGTCCCCAC
This sequence comes from Pachysandra terminalis, assembly GCA_031762675.1. Lineage (NCBI taxonomy): Eukaryota > Viridiplantae > Streptophyta > Magnoliopsida > Buxales > Buxaceae > Pachysandra > Pachysandra terminalis. The sequence goes on from JAUPMG010175477.1 coordinate 7,696, forward strand.
CCAATCGTGTTTGTATCATGTTGTTGCAATGAACCCAAGCCTAGACTTGTCAATGGTTTAGATCATCTGAATCCAATCTGATAATAACGAAGTCGACAAGATATTTTCAATTCGAAATCTGATTAAGATCCGAATCTGAAAATTGGATTATGGATCTATAAAAATCCAATTCGATTATATAATTAAAACTCGTATATTCTTTTGTGTGTAATATGTCACGTATGATCATTATCTATGAATAGTATCTCACAAACAACATATTCATTCAATCACATACAGCACTTTGTTAAAAAAAAAAAAAAAACTAGTTTCCAGCATTATTTCTCTTATAGACTTGGATTTTACACATACATTAATTAATATTTGGATAGAATCAGATTTCGGATCATAATCAAATTTGAATTCGAACAGAATTTATGAAGATCTGTCAAATTCGGATTCAGGAGAATTCATTTCTACTCCTATACGTTAATTGGGCTACCCAAATTCGACCCGACACTTTAAGACCTGGTGGGTCTGGCCATGCCAAGCGTGCCTGGGCCGTATCATTGGCCATGAACCCAGGCCCGATACGACACTATAAGACATGACATATTGTATAGGACCGGGCCATGACGCGTGGTCCACCCATTTGTACATCCCCAGTTGTTCTCTTAGTTGTGAATAAATCCGAGCGTGGCGGAGCAATCAAAGGCGATTTGTCGGTTTTCAGATAGACTGCCCAGATTTTTTTATTTGATTACCATTATAGTCTGTAAAGTCAGCAATAGAGGAATTCTTACGTTGATTCCATATTCCCTATTGTGGCTCCAACAAAGCATCGCACAATCGAAAGAGACGAAGGAAACTACATTGATGGTTCCAAGGCACAGCCTGGTACTAACTAAGTCCGTCTAGAACAAGTTGCTACAACAGATCCTACAGCAGCATGGCTTGTGGCTGGTCCATTTTTATTTTCAAGTAATTTTATTATTAAAGAAAATATGCTTTTTAATATAACCAACCAACCAATCATAAGCTGCTGCTTGAAAATGCTGGAGATGATATGTACCCAAAGGAAACTACGTAGATGGTTCCAAGGCACAGTCTGGTACTTAGCTCGAAGCTAACTGTCGCCATTAATGTTGTTGATTCTTCTTCGCTCCTTTATAAAACGGGAAACCCTAGTTTCTGCATGGAAACTCATCAGATCGTTTAAGAACTACTTTCAAATGGATCGACAGGAAGAAGCAGATCAATTGTCTTTGACAGTCGATCCTTCTCCTCCCTTCGATCCTCTCAAAATCTCCTTACCAATCTCTTTTCCTATTAAAAAGCTCGAAGACCTTGAATCGAGATCGTATTTCAAGTCATTCCACTTCTCTTTCAACAAGGCATCTGTTCGTCTTCAATCTTCTTCTTCTTCAATTCCTTCTTTGCCAGATCGTTCTAGGGTTCTTGTCTGCCATGACATGGCCGGAGGGTACATCGACGATAAGTGGATTCAGGGAGGAACTAATGCTGAGGCCTATGCGATCTGGCATTGGTACTTGATCGACGTTTTTGTTTATTTCTCGCATAGTCTTGTTACGATCCCGCCTCCGTGCTGGACAAATGCTGCGCACACGCACGGAGTGAAGGTATTTTGATTTTATGGCCATTTGAATTATGCTTTTGGGATTAGATTTGATCAATTAATATAATTGGGTTTGAACAAGTAGGTTTAAGCGGGTAAAATCTACTAATGAGTTTAAAATTGATGAAAGGGTAATTATCTCAGTTCTAATGAATCTTGCTTGGTTCCATTGAACGATTTGCACTAAATTGAGACTTCTGCAGTACGATTGATTTCTGTTTTGTTATTTTTTTTGTTCTGGTTAGAACAGTTATAGTTTGTCTACCTCACAATGGACTTCATGACTTATGGCTTTCTTCTTATTCTTCTCCGATTTATGTATTGTTTGAGATGAATGGCTTAAGAATCTCTGTATTTTGACTGGGTCCCTGGAATTTAAGGTATTGGGAACTTTCATCGCAGAATGGGATGAAGGGAGAGTTATTTCCGCAACACTTCTCTCGACAAAGGAGTCTGCACAAATGTATGCTGAGCGATTGACTGAGCTTGCGGTCACTTTGGGTTTTGACGGATGGCTGGTAATTCTAATCATAAAAGCATTCTTTATGTTCTTCCCATCTATTTTTCGACTTAAGTCTTTGTAAAGTTGTTTTGAATGCTTGACGACGTACACTATTCTTGTGAACCCGCTTAGCTCAGAGGTTAGAGCATCACATTTGTAATGCGATGGTCATCGGTTCAATTCCGATAGCTGCCTTTTCTCTTCAGTTTCTGTCTTTCTGATACGTTCATATAGTGAATAATTATTCTCTTTTGTTTATTTTTTATTTTTTGTGGTTTTATATGAAAGTAAGTCTGCTTGTAGATTCTATGGTCATTAGAATTTTGGTATTATCAGCCCACTATGAGTTCTGACTTTGAGAGCTCTGCAAGTTAATCCAGTGATAGATTATCTTCATAGATTTTAAACCAGTTAATTGAAATGTGATATAAATAAGAAAATTAGGAAAGTCAAAAAGAAAAGTTCTGTTGACATTTAATTGAATTATACCTGAAAGAGAGTGGGAAATATTCTTATACTCACTCAAAAAATAGTTGCTATTATTGACCAGGTAAGCTGGGAGTTTAACTATTTAGGAGGGAGGGAGAGACATCTAAAATATTTTGCATGTAAATAGTGAAAGTGTCGCACTTTAGATTAAGGAAATTAATCAACTACACCAAATGCATAGATTAACAGTCAAGAGAAATCTGT
>JAUPMG010175488.1:0-10505 GCA_031762675.1 Pachysandra terminalis
ATCACTCAAAAAGGAGACAGCTTCAGCCTCTTGAGTCTGAGCTGAGCGGAAGCCTAACACCCAAGTTGGTACTTCTGCCAAGGATGAGAGAAGGGAAGAATCGACCAGACTAGACGACCGGAGAATATTCAAGCAACCATTGAAGACAGATAAGTTTTGATCAGTGCTGAACTCGGATAAACTTAAGGAGAAAAGCCTCTGAAGATCTAATTTGGCTTGGCCCACAGCTGAAGAGATCGCCGATTCAGTGGATGGGGAAGTGAGTGGCAAGGCAGTCAAGGCCGCCAGAAAATCATCAACTGACTTAAGATAATCATTAAAATCTGCTGGAAGAATAGGATTACTTACGTCCGGGCTCTTGGTAAAAGGGGAGTCAACCACTGGCTCAAAAGGAGGCGGCAGCAAGGAACTAGTGCTAACATTGTTGTCTGAAGCTTCTCCAGCAACCGATTGAGTTTTTTTGGAAGATTCACTAGGTTCCTCCACTTCTTCTCCTCCAGAATTTCCTCCACAGGGCAAAGCTGACCTCCTTGCCCTTTGTTCGGTCCACTTAACCAAGCGAGAAACGACAAACGTTTCAAGCTTCCTTTTCTCGACCGGAGTCCCCACAATCACATCCTCTCAAGTAAGTCGATTAGGGAATCGGGCTCTTTTGTGTGAAAACCTATTTCATTATGACGGGCAAAGTGCCACGTTGGTCTGGGCTTTGATTTAAACTTCTGTTTTTTCTGGCTTTGAGGAAGAGAGGAGGAAGTAGTTTCTCCAGCCGGTTCTTTCTCGGCCACCTTCTCCGCCACCGTTAAGGGCAAAGCCTTGGCTGCTGAGAGCAGAGTAGAATGAGAGACAATGATAGAATTAAAGTCATTAAAAAAGAAAAGTAAAGAGAAGTTGGAATACCAACGACAGTCTTGGCTGGCAGCGCTGCTAAAGCAATACTACCAACTGGGGGACCAGCTGCAAATAACCCACTAAAGCTAACTGGGTCTGGCTGATTAACATAAGGATAAAGGGGTTCGGCAAGCCCAAGGGCCGACTCGGGAATCGGTGGGGAACTAGGCAATGGTGGAAAATAATGAGCCATATCAGACTCAAAGATTCCAGAGGAGTGTGATCCGGCCGTACTTCAGGACTCCAAGCCATGCTCACATGAGCGGCCATTTTCTCGGCCAAGGCATTAGCCATATTTTCTTTAAGAACTTCTGGGGGGTCCAGGGAGTTCCATTTAAACCCATAGTAATTTTCGAAAAGGATGATGGATTTCATGAAAGAATACTTACCTGACTTAACCTTCTGCGGTTGATCAAAAAGGGCTTTGGCAGAGGCTTTGCCTTTCTTCTTAGGGCTAGTTTTCTTAACATTCGGCGGAAGCGCAGTTGCAACAGGAGGAGCCAGCTCGGGCGACTCACCTAAACGGGAAATGTATGCAGACAGATCAGCAGGAAAAGAGGAACGGAAGTAGTTCGTCCACCAACTGCGGAAAGCTGAAGATGAAGAGGGGTTGTTAGGACAATGGAGTGGAAAATTCAGCGGCCGAATTCTTGAAAACCTGACTAAGGCGATGAATGTCATCTGCTTGGGAAATAACTGTCCTGAGATATGGAGGAAGGTTAAAAGAGACAATAACAGGAGTGGGATAACTTGGGTAGATCCAAATTGCCGAGACAGCAGGTTGGGAAGATAAATCCCTGCCCCACACTTTTGATTTCGATCAGGAGTTCCTTCTTCCAAAGACCCGAAATGAAGATCTCAGCACACCAAATACGAGGCCCAGATAGAATTCCTCCTAAGGACGGCCTCGGGATCATCAGAATCTTTGAAGAGAGAGAGAATAAGAAATTCGGACTGACCGAATGTAACAGGCAAGGGAAAAAAGAGTACGTCCGAGCGATCGAAGGGAGAGTAAAGAAAAACTTCAAACATTCCGCGAAGGAACGTGGAAACATACTGGATTCTAACCAACGCTGGCCGCAAAAATGAAGATTAGAGATTGGAGAAGCAACTGATTGAGCGAAGAAGCCTGGAAAATATTCCCACGCCCAGAACTATAAGAGCCATAAAGGACCACAAACAAAAGAAAGATTTCTGCTAGCAAGGCTAAACAAACCACGGTAAAGCTGGGAAAGGTAGAAGGGGGCCAAGGAAAGCTTTCAGCCATCGGCCAGAGCAAGAGCCACCCTAGAGTACTCTTTAGTCAATTGGCTAGAAGTGACACACAGGCTTCGGTAAAGGAACATTAGTAAAAAGGATCAATGCTCTTGGACATCAGGTTTGGAAGATTTCTTTTTCTCTCTAGACATGAAGGTGCCATACGCAACTCGTGCGTTAGAATTATCAAAAGAGAGGTCTGAATAAGGGAGGTTACCATCAACTGATTCACCAATCAGGGGCAGACCGGAAAGGGCACAAATGTCAAGAATGGTCGGGCTCATGGGGCCAAAGTGCAGATGGAAGCTGTTGGTGGAACGAGACCAAAAGCAGGCTAAACCCGCTAACATAGATTGGTCCATGGAAAGTTCGAAGCAAGAGCATTGAATAAGTTCAAAGATACCTGTCGATTTCCAAAGGGGAGCAAAGAAAGGAGTTAAGCGGTCGATCCAAGCTACCCATTCTGCATTAGCTTTTGGCCAAGACTGCAAGGAACGTCCGGCTGACTATACTTGCCAGTCAATGGAAGGGGCATCAGCAAGGAAACCTTCTCCAAAATATATTTGGGAAGACAAGCTGAAGAGCGGCAGCCAAAGAAGGAGTCATCTCAGCAAATGAAGGACCAACGGCATATGAGTCGGCAAAAGGCAAGATAGTACGTTGGTCAGCCAAAGTCAAAGAAATAGGATCACTCGAGACACAGGAAGCCATGGTGTGTTTTCTTTTCTCAGAGAATCGAAACAGGGATGAAGAAGAGCAATGTCAAAAGGAAAATATGGCAAGAAGAAGATAGAAACCCCTTCTTTCAAATTTTAAAAATGGAATAGTTGAAAAGATGGCAATCATGAACGTCGTTTCCCATGGCAATCTTACTAGATTTTTTCTCTCACCAATTCAAAAACCACTTTTTTTGAAAAGGAAAGAGAAAAGGAGGCAATGTTTCGGCTATCCAAGACGCCTCAGACCAAGCCAGCCCACATGCACCGCAGCCAAGCCCAGTATGAAAGCGCGGCCCAAGAAAACTCAGCTAAGCCCAGTTCGCCTCCATTACTGAAGATGTGGGAGTGTGTTTCTAAGGAAAGAGTGGGGAACATGTCGATAAGTAAAGAATAGTTACAACCCATTACGCACAAACCGCTGAACGGTTGCCATAATGGGCTATAAAAGCAAGACTGGTTGAAACGAGTGAGGTCTCCACAGCATCAATAACAAATCAGTCAAAGAACTCCATAGTTTCTCAAATTCAGATTATTAGTAATCTAGCTTAGTTTAAGATCCCCAGTGATCGCCAATTAACTGTTAGCTCCTGCAAAGATCCTACTACACCTACTTCTCGCTTTGGACTGAGTTTCTCGCAGAAGATCCCTCCAGTCGGCCAAGAAGGAATCCTAGTCAGAGATTCACGGAGACCCTCTTGTTGATCCCTCCAGTCGGCCAAGAAGGAATCCTAGTCGGAGATTCACGGAGACCCTCTTGTTAGTCCCTTACAAGCTGACTCGTGCAACGTGAAGTAGTTTAGTCATGATTCGTGATCAGAGCCTAAGGAACGGCCAGAGGTTTTGGGTTTTTCTTGTTATTTGTTATTCCATCTTTTCAAATTAGAGAGTTTACCTTTCTAACTTATGTATTGACTCCCTGTTTCTACTTGTTTTTAATATAAAAAGTGTCATTGATCGCGTAAAATTAGATTCTCTGGATTAGCCATTGATCCTTTGAGATCGTGGACCTTACAATCGGTCACGTATCGACCGATTTACTTTAACCATAAAATTACGCAGTTTGACCTACATAACCTTTCTTTCAGGTGAACATGAAAACGTTCTGGCACGCCCTCGTACGCTTCGGCCCCACGACCGAGAGCGAGAAACGATCACCGACCGGGAAGCGGGTCGGATTTGGTTTTCAGGACCATTAGACAAAACGTCAAACAAATGAAAGATTTACCGTTAATTTATCAAAGTAGAAATAAGATTAGCTCCATTACCGGATATCGTAATAATGCGAGGGAGTTTTAGATTATCTTACCTTCAGTCTAGGGTTAGGGTTGGAAGAGAGAACGAAGAGGAACTGAAATCTCAAACTCAGATTAGAAGCCAATATGCACTCGAAATGTGAACAAAAATCTCAAACTCAAAGGATGATTTCGAGTCATAGATTTGACCTAATGGCGAGAGGAAAAGAACGAAGAGGAACCGAAATCTCAAACTCGGATTAGAAGCCAATCTGAGCTCAAAATGTGAACAAAAATATCAAACTCAAAGGATGATTTCGAGTCCATAGATCTGACCTAATGATGAGAGAGAGAGAGAGAACGAAGAGGAACCGCTTCGTCTTTCTGAGAGAATACTGCCGGTTAACTAATAGCTTACCTTCATTCTAGGGTTAGAGCTCATGATTTTTTGTTGCGCAAGAGAAAGAAAAGGAAAATGGTGTTTTGCTGGAGATACGCATGAGAAAGGAAAGGATGATTTCGGCGGGAAGCGTAGAGGAAAAAAACAAAAGAAAGAAGAGGGAAAGGTTCGCTGGAGTGGGGTTGTATTAGTACAGGCGGTCGAAGACGACGACCTGTATTATGGGAAATTTTAGTCGACCACCTCTCATGGTCTCCACTGTACATCCCTTTTTTGTATTGTAGATATCTATCACTACAATTAACATTACACATTTAATTAACATTTCATGTACACACACATAATTAATTTTGCACCATTAACCCCTTATTTATTAGATAAAAAATACACCAAACCATAGACCATGATGGACAATCATCACCAATACAATAAAAATTATTATCGCCTTTAATCCATAATGTTCAAAATCCAACTAGGAAATAAAATTATCTCTACAAGTTTTAATTCACATGTTAATCTCATCTAAATATGCAAATAATAAATTAAATCACACCTCAGTACTCTATCACACATTATTGTAAAATGGTATCAATTGAATTTAAATTAAATTTTAAAAAAAAATCTAGCTTTTATGGGTCCTTTGATTAACCGAAGGGTGGTCTTCTTCAGTTAACCTAGGAGGGCTTCGATTGGTGTGTTGACCGACCAAAGCATCTTTGATAACATATTCTTCTTTGTAATTTTTTGGGTTCCTCGGATAACTGAGGGGTTCCTTTGGTTAACCAAGGAGGACTTTGGTTGGTCTATCAATCAACCAAAGCCTCTTCATATGAAAATTTAATCTTTATTGGGTCCGCTCGATTAACCGAGAATCGTTAACCAAGTGCCCCTTCGATCAATCAAGAATCCCCTTTTGATCAATCGAATACTAGCTTCGGCTAACATTTGATTGGCCTTCAGTTCGCCAAAGGTCTGGTTTGGTTAACTGAACAACCCAGCTCAACTAACCGAAGCCGCAGAAACTGGGTTTTCTAAAATTTGATTTTTAATCCGATTTTAACCTACTATTTTTCTTCTCGATCCATCATTGTTTTGGTGTTGAAAAGAAATAATAAATACCTTAAAATAATGATGATGAAAATATATGGTTACACAAATGATTCTCAAACGACCATTGTTGCAACTATGCATTGCATACTATTTTTCTAGAAAAACAACTAAGTTGATTCTTAAAGAGGTATCTCTACATACCTTGTTGGGAAAACAACTCACTTTTCCCCTCTCTATGTAAATTATGGGAATAAAAAAATACGGAAAATCAGAAACCAGAAAAACAACATCGGAACTTTTAGTGTTATGTAATCGTGAACATCATTTGTGATATGAAATTCATGAGATGAAATGCTGAACATTGATACTACATTATCTAGGTTAAGTTCTTCCTCATAATGTGTTGATAATTCTTGAGAATTCTTGTGTGAGCATTAAATGTTGTTTGATTTGGTTGTAATGTTATTTTCCTTTGTGATTAAACTCTATTTCAAACCTAATTTAACCCCAAAGGTTGACCTACGTGGAGAGGTTCCAGAAAACACAAGTGTTGGAGCGAACAGGAGCAAAAAACCCCAAATCGCGTCCGTCGGTGGGTGCATCGGTCCGCTGATGGCACTCACCGACGAAATCTAGGTGTAGACCCATTCCTGTCGGTGGGTACGTCGATCCGCCGACGGACTCGCCGACAAAATTGTTGTTTGACCCTTGGACCTGGTCGGTGAGTCGTCGGTGGCGCCGACGGACTCACCGACGGAGACTTCGGAGGGTGGACGGTGACACCGACGACACCCCCCTTTAGAGTGATTTGTTGGACTTGGTCGATGATTCGTCGGTGACATCAACGGACTCACCGAAAATGACTTAGGCGGGTAATCTGTGGGACCGATGACACCCCCTTAGAGAGCCAATTGGACTTGGTCGGTGCGTCATCGGTGGCACCAACGAACTCACCAATAATAGCTTAAGTTAGTCTTGGGCGGAGATCGGTGGGTGGTCGGTGGCACCGATGGACCCACCGACAGTGAATAATTTGGTTCGGACCCTTGGCCGGTGGGTGGTTGGTGGGACTGAAGACACCGACAGAGGAGACCGTCGTTGAGCGTTTTTTGGAGCCTTTGAGTGGGGGATTGACATGCGAGACTTGCCCTACTGTTGTGCCATGTTATTTGAGTTATTGTTCATACTAGTTATGTATGAGGAGTGTGATTGTGGTGAATCACACAAATATACCTTTGTTACTTGGCCATAGTGGTGCCACTTTGTTTGAGCATTTAACTCATACTAGCATTGTATGATATCGTGATGGCTGTGTATAGCTTGACCTTGTACGAGAAATGTTACTGTGTTGTAATTTGGTGAATGCACTAGTGAGACGACACTAGGAACTCATACTGGTATTGTATGATGGTGTTAGTTGTTGCTAATCTGATCGTGTACGATAATGTTACTTGGATGCGAATGTGAATGGACTAGTATACGTAGTGTATCTTTCTTAGTTAATCTATGGATGAATGCGTGTTTAAATTGATACAGTTATGTACAGAATTCCATACTTGCATTACAATTATCCATGCTTGAGTATATGGATGTAGTGAATGGATATATCTTGATTGAGTGATGGTCATCCACTTAATGCATATGCAGCATATCATGTAGCTGATTGCTAGTATTATTCATGTAATGGACATGCATGCATGATCAGCCCTTGTGAGGACTTGGACCCCAGACTACCATGGCTCCTTTATGAAGGACCATCAGGTAACATGTGAGGATACTTGGACTTCTGAGAGAAGTGCCAAATGAGATATATGGATCTCGGACATCCCCAGATTGGGACCTTGATTATTTCAAATCTCAGATTACTTGAGGGTGAGGGACTTGCAACCCCAAGAGCCCATGGATACCTGTATATATATACATCTTACATATATATATGGATGACGACTATTTGGTTGTATGTGTGTGATTGATGTACACGGCGAATATCTTGGAGGATCCTCGGATTCGTTCCCACGATCAAAAATAGAGGTGGAGCATGACTTTCCCATGGGTTGTGACTCCCTAAAACTATGTTGTACACATAGAATCGGCGAGGTAGCCTTACCCCGAAAGGGGCTGTGTATCCCTGAGTTAGATACACGGTGTTACAGTCCGGATCAAGTGTGAGACATCAAGATGACACACGGAGTTGATACCATTCATGTGCATATCACGTGTTTGATGAGGCCACTGTGTGTGGGCCTATTTATGTATATATTTGTTCATGTCATTGCATAAAAATGAATGAACCCTGCATTGATGATGACATCATGGTCATCCTGATTATTACATTGCACTGGTACACTGCACTTGCTGAGCGCGTAGCTCATGCCTTTTTGGCTCTAACATTTCAGGTACATAGTTAGTACTATTGTATGGACCCCTCGATGATGTGGAGGCGGTGACGAGAAGACCTGGCTTCTTCTGCGTACCTGCCGTTGGACTCGATGTATTTCGCCTGGAGAAGTCGTACTCTTTATTTAGGCTATGTATTCGGCGTTTCTTTATACTTAATAATAGTAATCATATATTTTAAAACTTGTCTTGTTTTAACATCATTATGCTCATTTTGCTTCTACCGAATTATATCTCTGATTTCAGTATTATTTTACTGCTTATGGTTTGAGGCTACCACTCCTTTAGGTTGTGTGCTTGGAGAATGGAGTGAGAGTCAGGCTTGGAATCCTAGAGTTATGCTCACGTGCGTGTGAGTCATTCTTTAGAATTCGGGTCGTGAAAAAATGGTATCAGAGCGAATGATCCTTAGTTTAGATCATAGCATGAGATGTGAGTAAAAGGTATATATATATATATATAGGACTAGGAATTAGGATTGATTTTGAGTTGAGTACCCTTAGAGGTTGCTTTCTGATGCTGAAGGATAGAGAGCTCGCTATTCCTGAACATCTAAAGATTGAACCTTAAGGAGTTTTTCTGTGGCGAGTATACTGGGTTAGAAAGTTCAGTGGGACTTAATAACCAAAGGCTTGCTGTGCGTTGATTTCTAAAACGTATATCAGTATGTAAAACCCTAACACTGATCAAGTACCTCCATAGGTATATGGGACGATATAGTTGCAAATGCATCCATGCCCTAGAACTTATGAAAAGGAAGGTGTGTTAGCATAATTATTAAGGAAAGATAAAAGATACATTATAAATTATATATAATGGTTTAATCTCAAGAGATTTTCTACAAACTCAAACTGATGAAAATAATGATAAGTGGATTAATAGGACCTAGATTACATGATTCTAATGTCCTAGTATTGTACTTAAGTGTTTTCAAAAATTGCTTGTTGTAGCTAATTTGTATTGTAATGTGATGATTGTTTCCTGGATTCTTGTCATGGATATGAGTGATTGACTTACTTCTGTGCTGAGAGTTTCGATTTTTTTAGAGATGGAGACTTTATTGGTTGGTAGGGGATCTTGTAAGTCAAATTCCTGGAAGGTGTCAGTGGACTAGTATCTTGTGGGCGGGCCGAGAGAGAGGCTGGCAGGCTACAAATACTGACAAGCTACGGATACTGACGGAGTGTTGGAGCTGAGTCATACTAGAACTTAGTTGACTTACCTTAATTCTTGAAATTTGAGTGGAGTGTTGATATGGATCATGTAGAGATTGAGGATGTTGATGTGCATTTAATGTGTTTACCTATTTGCACATAGTGTTGAGATTGACCGATGGAGTGATTCTTCAGTTGTCTTCTCACCCTCTGTCATCTGGATTTAGAATGGCTGGGAGGAGGAGCAGTGGAGCAGCTGGAGTAGATTCGTCGGAGGATCAGGGAGATCGGGACCCTCATTTGTCAGGAGTGTATCAAACCCTGGAGGATGTGGCAGATCTTTGAAGCCAGAGGCAGTTTCAGCTTGAGGTGCCACCGGTAGGGGATCCGGTGGGCAAGTTATTAGAGAGGTTAAGGAGGATGGGACCCGCGGTGTTTAAGGGCACCACAGAACCATCGGAGGCACTTTGGTTAGATCGGCTGAAGCATATCTTCGAGGCTCTGGAGTGCGAGGATGGAGACCAGGTGAGGTTAGTTGTCTTCATGTTGGAGGACGAGGCCCGTAGATGGTGGAGGACTTCTTCTGCGGTGCTAGCAAGAGGAGAGATCTACTGGGAGAGATTCAAGCAACTGTTCTTGGAGAAGTACTTTCCTGAGAGCGTGAGGAAGGAGAAGGAAGTGGAGTTCCTGAGTTTGGAGCAGGGGACCATGTCAGTAGCAGAGTACGAGGCTAGATTCATAGAGCTATCTCAGTTTTCCCTGTATGCAGTGGACACAGAAGAGAAGAGAGCGCATCTTTTCGAGAATAGACTACAGAGGAACATCAAGGCCAAGCTAGCTGTTGGAGTAGTCACGAGCTACAACGACATCATGGACATTGCGCAGAAAATAAAGAGGAACAATGTGAGGTATGTGAAGACCTTGGAACAGAGGCAACAAGAGCGAAAAGCGAGGAAGGAGAGGTATCATGCGAGGCGAGCATCCACAGAGGAGTGTGAGAAGAAGAAGAGCAAGAGGAGCAAAGCACCGGAGCGACGACGCCAGCCATCATGTTCAAATCCTTTACGGTACATGTTTTGCTACACTTGTAGGCAGCCAGGACATTTTCAGAATACATGTCGAGCGCCGCCTCTGAGTGAGACAACCAGTCTGCAGGACTTTCAATCCCCCACAGGACCAGTTGTATGCCGTTGTACCACCAGTTCCACCTGATGAGGGCAAAGCGTGGGAGCCTGAGCCGCCTGGAGATGAGATATAAGGTACTATACTACTTCCTTCGACTCTTTTACTTTTTCTTTCTGGCACTAGCACATCTGATTGTGGATTTTTTAAAACCAAATAATAATAATACCACTCGCAATAGGACGAATCTTTGCAGATAGGGCTATTATGAGGGTGTCGAACCTCA
>JAUPMG010175499.1:0-10505 GCA_031762675.1 Pachysandra terminalis
GAGATTAACTCTAATTACCTAAGTTAGTTAAGTCTCTAATCCTAATTAACTTAAGGGTCAAGGATCGGGTCGTTACATCAATAGTACCTCCCAGGCAATTCATGCTGTCATCAAGAGCTTACGTCATGGATCGGATTGGATTCTTTGATCTGTCTACGGGAGCCCTAACCCTAGGAACCGCGAGATTTTGTGGGAAAACCTTTAGCACATTAGTCAGGACCTGACTCTTCCGTGGATGATTGTTAGAGATTTCAACACGGTGGCCTCTCTTAAAGACAAACAAGAAGGAAACGCGTTCAGACCTAGCCAGGCTAGGGGCTTTGAAAATTTCATGGATCAAAATGAACTTCTTGATTTAGGCTTCACGGGTCCGAAATACACTTGGTCTAATGGTCGACAAGGTACTAGACGCATTAGTGAAAGGTTGGATAAGGCAGTGGCAAGTATTGACTGGAGGATGACCTTTCCTGATGCATCCGTGCACCATCTCCCTAGGGCTCATTCAGACCATTGCCCTCTCGTCATCGACATGGCAGGTACTCCTCCCCCCATACGCAAACCTTTTAGACTAGAAGCTATTTGGTTACATGATCCTACTTTTTTTAATGGTGTCTTGCATGCCTGAGACCATGCTGAGGGGCCCTCACACAGTCCCCTTTTAATTAATGCTATTAATAAATTTAGGAAAAAATCACTATTTGGAACAAAGAACATTTTGGTAACAATTTCAAAAAAAAAAAAAAAGACTCATTCTTGCCAGACTTGGGGGGTTGCAAAAAAAGCTTTGAGTATCAGACCCTCAAGTTTCCTTGAACTCCTCGAAAAAGATCTGATATCCCAGTATGAGTATGATAATATTCTTAAATTAGAGGAATAGTTCTGGGCTAAAAAATCTAGGATTAACTGGCTTTCTCTGGGTGATAGGAATACTAAATTTTTTCATGCTTCCACTATCACCAGAAGACACAGGAATAAAATCGAGCATCTTAAAGATGAGTCCAATTATTGGACTGACAACCCTGACATTATTAGCAGATTAATCTCAAATCAATTTGATCAGATTTTTACTACTTCTCACATCTCAATCTGGAATCTGTATTTGACTGTGAGGTCCCCTGTTTAAATGATAGGGACTCTAATATTTTTCTTGCTTCTTTAACGGATGATGAGATTAAGCAGGTTGTTTTCTCTTTCCACCCTCTCAAATCTCCTTGCCTTGATGGCCTAAATGCACTTTTATTCCAAAACTGTTGGGATTTTGGGGAGCTAGTTTGTAGTTTGGTTAGACAGTGTTTTGAGTCGAGATGTATCCCAGAGGTCATTAATAAATTCTCTCGTTCTTATCCCAAAAAATGACAGTCCTGAGAAAACGGACCAATTTCATCATATAAGCCTCTGCAACATGAGTTATAAAATTATTACTAAGATCCTTACCACTCGTCTCAAAAAAGTTATTGGAAGGTGTAGCGACCCATGTCTTTAAATTATAATCAATATAATTTAATTAAATTAGCAATAATATTCACTTGCAACTAATTATAGAGGACGTGTGTCGAATTAACTAAACTAGTACTTGGTTGTAATAACAAACCGTAGAGACCATTATTCTAATAGTGAAGGATTTAAAATAAACAATAGGTTTAATTTACTAATTAGGTGGGTTATCTAAATAAGAATAGGCTTTAAGGGTTTGTGTGTAACTTTAAAAATATTTGGGGTCACTTAAGTAATTTTTAAATTCTAGGAGATTAGAATATTGGTTTGGTCGTATAAGACAATTGGGTGGTCTTATGATCGAATCACTTGGGGTAACTTAGTATTTTTACTTTATTTGAAATGCTCCAGCACATTAGCGAGTGGAAGTTCCTTAACTCCCACAAACTCCCTCCAATAGGAGAACATGGGTAAGGAAACTTTCTCATCACAAGTCACATGAACAAAATAGGGTTTTCGGAGGGAAGAAACCCAGATTTGGATTTGAAGCTTTTGCTGGAGAATAAGAGGAACAGATAAGTAGAGAGAAGAGGAAGAAAAGCAAAGGAAAAGGAAGAAGAAGGCTAGAGGAAGAATTATTGATCTTCTTGTGATAGGAATCAGTAGAGAAAAGAGGTAGGGATCATTCGGAGTTCTTACGGTAGTTGTTTTTATAAGATTATGATGATTCTCTAAGAATAAGCATCTAGATACATTAATGTTGCATGTTGATGTGCAATAATCCATGCTAACATTGAGTTTTATTTCTTGATATGAGAATGTGAATTTGTATGCTTGAATCATGATTTTTATGTTGTACCTCACATGTATAACCTAGGTTTTGTGGGTATTATGATGAATGATATTTGGTAACATAAAACTATGTTTGGTGTGTTTTAAAGGTGTGAAATTAAGTGTCTAAGGTTGGGCACAAGCCCTAGGAAATCTGGAAATTGTTTGGGCTGAAAAATCTGAAAAACATTAACCCTTAGTAGATTTCTCGGTCCCACCAAGTCTTCTGACAATATTAGATAATTTATTTAATATTGTTTTGTGATTCTCCTGTGAGTTAGGAACACAACGCAATAAGTTTGAAGCTATTTGAACAATTATATAATCACTTATGGCCAAAATACGAAACTGATATCGCAGCTAAAAAGGCCTCGACAAGTAGCTCGGCATCTACCAAAAACAGTGAAGTTTCTACCTCTGCTACCGAGACTTAGCAGCTTTCGAGTTTTTTTTCTAATCTTAGATTATTTATTTTATATTTTTTTGAGTTCCCCTATCGGTTAGGAACACAGTGGTCCAAGTTTGAGGTCAATTCGATAAGGATAAAAATAGTTATGATTAAAATACCGACGAGGTGTCAAAACTAGAAAATGACGTTCGATAGGTAGCTTGGCAGCTACCGAGCTTCTACTGAACTCAAACTGGTCCCAAATTTTGTGAGAAGCTTGATAAATGTGTTTTGGGTTTGTGTGTGGTCTTGGTTTGTGTGCGAAGTACCTGTGTAAGGTTTTGTGTAAACAAATGTGTAAACTGCCTAGTTTTCAACATGAACTGACTATGTATGGTGCGATATTATATGTTAATGTGATTTTGAACGGTTGTATTATGGCATGAGCTATGTGGTATGAAGTTAGGGTGTACAATGATCTTTGTTTGATAAATTGCTGTGTGAATGGTATTTGGGTCCTATGTATATCTTCTGAATTGTATAGTATTTAAGAGATGCTTGAGGCACTCATTGGTGATCCTTGTGTCGTGTGTGACACAAGATGTATGTGCTGATTGTTTGTATGAAAGTGACTTTCCTACCTAGGGTACATCCCAAAAGGAAAAGATGGCAGATTTCCTGCCTAGGGTACCATCTCGTGCAAGGAAAGAGGGCGGATTTCCTGCCTTGGGATTATCTCCTGAAAGGAAAGGATGGTGACTTTTCTACCACGGGAAGTATTTTCGAAAGAAAAGAAGGTGATTTTTCTACCTAGGGTTTCCCCCTTAAAGAGAAAAGATGGTGGCTTTTCTACCACGGAAAGTGTTCCTGAAAGAAAAGAAGGTGATTTTTCTACCTAGGGTTTCCCCCTAAAAGAGAAAGGATGGTGGCTTTTCTACCACGGGAAGTATTCTCGAAAGAAAAGAAGGTGATTTTTTTACCTAGGGTTTCCCCTTAAAAGAGAAAGGATGGTGGATTTTCTACCATGGGAAGTATTCCTGAAAGAAAAGAGGGTGTCATTCTTTACCTTGGGTTGTATCCCTTAAAAGAAATGAATACTAACAGTTACATGGTCGTATTGACATATTCTCGGGACAGAGTTTCCTAGAGGATATGTGTAAAGACCAGAAAAATCCAGACTAAAAGGAACTTTAATGTAAATGGTAAATTGGTAATTAAGTATTCCTCACCTTGAAACTAACCTAAGGTTATTAATAAAATAAGATACATTGAGAATTATAAAGCTTGATAAATAAACTGAGGTCATTGATAAAGTATTATGGCTTAAACAGAAAACCGGGTAATAGATTAAATTGGGATTTACCAAACAAGACCTAACTCTAATAATTAATTAAGCTGAACATAAGTAAAGCCCAATAAGACTAAAGCCCAATCCAATTAGAGGCTCAATTAGACTATTTAATAAGTAATTTTCATGATAATTAGATCATGACACATAAGGATTAAATTATAATTGGAATAGGACTTTAGACTAATAGACAAATACCAACTATTAATCCTAATACAACTCTAACACCTAAAACTTATAAAACAAGATTAATTAGGAGAATTAAGCATTAGAAACACATCAAATTTCGTGGGAATCCCTAGGAGGAACTAGAAGAAGGATGAAAGATCAGAAAAGTAGAAGAACATGAGGAGAATCAACAATGGCAGTAAACCCTACAACAACAAGGTGAGTTAAACTCCCTAGCCCAACCGGTGTACCGGGACCCTACCGGCACCCTGCTGGTTGAGCTAGCCTTTGTCTGTACCCTATAGCCCTACCGGTGTACCGGCACCCTGTCGGTTGACCACAATGAACCCAATTTGAAACTCTAACACCCTGTAAACCCTACATTGATACTCTAATCTATTTTTAGACTATGTATACCCTGTAATTGATCCTTTAAACCCTCTATATAGCATAAAATCTCTATAAATCTAATAATATGAATTGTGTAAGTGTTGGCATGATTGATGGACCTTATAAATAGTTGTGAGACCTTATGTATGATTGGTTAATGTTATTGAACTACATTGAGACTCTTATTATGTGAGCATCCTAAATTAATTCCATAAGACTTATGATATTTAACTATAATATGTATAACTCCATTTATATATCAGTTTGTTCATTATATTATGTATCTATACCTTATGTGCTTACATATTATCTCAGTATCATAAGAATGTGCTCATGTCCATGCTGATTTGAATATATGTGCTGTGCTATTATTGTGTGTGAACTGCATTAGTAAACGGACCTAAATTTATGAGTTGCATATAAAATCCCGCCCGAGAAGGCTTCTTTGAACAATAGCCTATTATTAAGTATACTGACTAGACTCAAGGCATGTTATATCATTATTCAGTCCATTGAGAGACTTATTATTATTTGTTTTCTCCCAAGTGAGAGGTATGAGACTCAAAATACTTGTGGTAAGATGAAAGGATTTGGGATAGGCCTTGTATGGGGGTCCTAATCTGAATCATAAGAGTCATCCCTTTGGTATTCTGGTAATTGACTTATCGCTAAGGTTAGTTCATATTTTATTGATGCTTGGATTTGTTTATGCCCTTGACCGCAAATAAGTGGGAGAATTGTACCTTCTAGGTTGAAGCCCCTTAGAACTATGATGCGCACATAGAATATCTTGCATTGAGAATGGCCCTGTATGGCGGGGGATGGTTCGTTAAGACATCTTGCTCAATGTAATTGATTGGTCTAGTGTGGGACTTGAACCATTCGAATACCGAACATCATGCATGCTGCATATTCATGTGAATGTTGATATTATTGATGTTATCTTGTGTGTGATGCACTTGATATGATTCCCATATAGACTTAAGCATATAGTATGATAATATGACAATTTGATATCCTTATGATACAGACCATTGTGAGATTTGGTGAGAGAACATTATTGCTGTTTTTATCATTATCATCATAATTTTTCAGATTTCATTATCATCCCATTATCATATATATTTACAGATTATCATCATTATATTATATATATATATATAAATATCTTTGTAGCAGCATTAGGTGTTGAGTAAATACCTTGTTCCTACTCACATGAGCTTTGGCTTGCAGATATTTCATTATGTTTTTCAGGTAATCTTAAGGAAGATAGATCACAGACGAGAGCTATGGGAAAGGGGATCTAAAGATATAATTGATGTAAAAGAATTAGTTAGTTTATTTTCCAGCATTGTAATGTTATTAAAGGAACATTGAAATTATTAACTTATATTTTATTAGAACTTTATAATATACTTCCGCTTATGTTCTTATATTGCTTGCACTCCCATAAGGATATGGGGTGAGAGTTACATTCCGAACAGTTGCGGGTCCCACAGATCTAAATTGGTTTGGGATGTGACAATATGTGATCGAGATTCATAATTAGGATTGGCCTAACACCCTTGCATACTTGCATCATTTCATATCATCATTTGCATTGCAACATATTGCATTTTATTCTGATTGTGTGTGCTCATCGCATCATCTGCATGTACTGCATTGCATTGATTATTGTGTAATCGTGGTGTATTGTGTGTTGTGTGACTAAGTATTTGACTTTGGTGTGATGTGTGATTGCTATGTGAATTGCTCATTGATGTGTGAATGTAATTGTGTGTGTTGTTAATGGTATAATGATCAACAAGAGTGGAATGACACTGTTGAGAAGGTGCCATGGGAGTTGGTAGCCTTGGATTTGGGTATGTATCATGATAGAGTGCATGAGTACATGGAGTCTATATGGCTTGTATATATATTTGTCGCATGATGGAGTTCATGATGATATTGGTAATTGCTTAAGATGAGCATGATGATGAATATGATTATGACTATAACTGTGGGTATGATTATGACTGTGATTATGAGTATGACTATGCTAATGATTATGGCTGTGATGATGAACATATGAAAACAGTAACATGATATTAAGATGAGTGATAAATTGCATGAATTAACCTGTCACATTATATGATTATGAAAATAACTGCTATAATTACTTTAGATTATTCCTACCGGGCCTCCAAGCTCACCCTATGTTGAAACATGTGAACTTCTCGAATGATATGGCTATCGAGGGGAGATTCTTAGTGAGATGGGAACACTAAAGTTTATGAACTTGTTTAAGAACCATGTTTTATATTTCCTTTTGACCCCATGTGTTCAGTACTGTTGTAAAATTTTAGTTGATTTTTAATCGTGGTTGGATTCTACATTGTTGGTTCTTGTATTAAGTTAAAGGTTTAAATTTGATCAGACTTCCACTGGATTATTTAGTTATGCTATATGGAACCATGATATTTGGTTATATATATTTGGTTTGGCCGCATCCATTGTGTGGATCCGAAGGTCATTCCTTTGTGAATCCTCGAGATCAAATATCTTGGATCCGGGGTGTGATAGTGAGCTTATTGGTCCTCACCAGGGTAGCTCTATGCCGGGTAGAATGGCCACGGACAATATAATTATTGTCCAAGAAGCTATCCACTCCATGATGAGAAATTACAAAAGGAAAATCCCTTTCATGGCCGTGAAGATTGACCTTGAAAACTCTTATTATAAGTTGGAGTGGAGCTGCATACATAGAGTTTTTTTCTAAATTTGGCTTCCCCCCAGTTGGATAAAACTTATTATGTCTTGTATCTCCTCCACCTCTTATGCTATTCTCTTAAATGGTCAACCTTTGGACTAGAAACTCCTTTCCAGGGGTATTCGTCAAGGTGATCCCATATTGCTGTATGTATTTATCATATGTATGGAAATGTTTTCTTCAATGATATTTCAAAAATGCCAACAAAACTTGTGGCAACCTTTCCTCATTATGAGAAAAGCTGAGAGTGTCTCATGTTTTCTTCACAGTTGATCTTCTCTTATTCGCTTGAGCTTCGTTTTGTCAGAATATTGGTCTGACCCTTGATGGTTTCTGTAAGGCCTCGGGTCAAACTATAAATTTAAACAAATCTAAAGTTTTCTTCACGGCCAACCGCCATAATAGACTGTCGAACATTCTTGGTAGAGCCTTGAAGATCCCTAGAGTGAAAAACTTAGTTAATTATCTTGGGGTTCCTATTATCAAATCTAAAGTTACCAAAAATCATTTCCAATTTATTGTGGATGAACTCAATTCTAAACTAGCTGGTTGGAAGGCCAAATTATTGAGTAAACGGGGGGTTCGACCTTAGTTAAATCCACCCTTGCTTCAACCCCAATTTATTACATGGAAACTTTGCAGCTTCCTGGTAGTGCTTTATCTGAGATAGATAGAATCTCTCGTAATTTCTTGTGGGGTTCTCCTCATGAAAAAAAGAAGATACATCTAGTTAATTGGGATTAAGTGTGTCTCCCTTCAAATGAGGGAGGGCTTGGTATTGAAAAAGCCAAAGATATGAATGTCGCCCTTCTTGCCAAAATTGGTTCGAGACTTGTTAAAAATGAAACTGGTTATGGTCTGATATACTATCCAAGAAATATCTTAACACATCTTACTTCCTTGATCATTTTCCTAGTAATAAGAATTATAGTTTTACTTGGAAAAGTATTTGTAAAGATAAGAACTTACTCAAGCAAGGTTTAAAATGGAGGATTGGTTATGTTAGAAAGGTTCTTTTCTGGTTCGATATTTGGATGGATAATTCCCCCCTTATTGCTATTATCAATCTTGAACCCGATATTCTCCAAGTACCCAATCTTAAGTAGGCTGACGCCATTTCAGATGGGAGGTGGAATACTGATTTCCTTCTGCTATCTTATCGCCTAAAATAATAGCCAAAAATTATTAGTATTCCCTTAACATGACTTCACTCCTCAGATGTTTTACGTTGGAATTACTCTCCCTCGGGTAAGTTCAATTGCAGATCAGCATATGAATTGTCCTTGAAGAAAGCTCCGGAACAGGTAATGGTGTCTTGGAATTTGATTTGGAAGACCCCAAGTACATAACAAAGGCATTTCTTTTTATGGCTTGTAGCTCATAATCATCTACCTAGTAATTTTTATATGAGATTCAATGCAAATTACAATTCTATTTTGTGTTCGAGGTGTGATTAGGACGATGAAACGATTTTACACCTGCTTCGTGACTGCCCAAAATCCAGGGATATTTGGCAACACTGGCTCGGACTGAATCAACATAATTTCTATAGCAGTGATCTTTGGGATTGGTTAAAGTTAAATACATCGAACACACACACACACATCATATTTATCATATCGCTTGAAATATTATTTTCATGTTCATCATTTGGAACATTTGGAAAGGATGTAATGATTTCTCCTTCAATAATACTTTGATTGCTACTAAATTTTTTCACCAACGAATTGTTAAAGCTAGTTGCGAATGGGTTGCTGTAAAATAGACTAATGAAGTAATCTCATGTAAGGTTTGGAGAAACATTGGCTGGAAACCACCTAGAGAAGGCTGGACGATGCTCAACTATGATGGGAGCTCAAAAGGAATCCCAGGGAAAGCAAGAATGGGAGGAATATTTAGAAATGATGATGGCCGATGGATCTTCGGCTACTATGGGAACTTGGGAGAAGCGACCAACACCGTTGCCAAGCTTTGGGCTGCACGAGAAGGACTTCGACGAGCTTGGGATCTTAGAATAGAAAAATTTGAAGTGGTGGTCGACGCTAAAATGGTGGTTGATATCGAAAGACATAAATCCTTTAGACCTAAACTTTAACCTTATTTATGATTGTAAGAACTTATTAAGTAGAGACTGGCAGTTTCTATAAGGCAAAACTTTAGGGATTCTAATAGTTGTGCCAATTTTCTAGCTAAACTGGGAGTTGATTGCACACATCCTACTCCTGGTTTATGCGAGATTATGCTCGCTGATTTATAAGGGAGATGTACCTCTCGACTATGCTGTAAGACTATTTCTTAATTATGATAATAGTATCTCTTTTATAAGAGAAAAAAATTGTAAAAGAATCATCTGCATTCCTATTTTAGATTTTATTAAGAATGAGTTTTGAGTTTGCAGTGGCAAACTTGTAAATAAAATAAACAGTATCAAACTTGTAAGTACAATTTTTTCTATTACAACGTATTTTGGAATGTTATTGTAGGTGGGGTTTTTTGTTCATCGCCATTTTTATTTGGTAATAATTATGTTCACTGTCATGTCATCACCAAAAGAAGAAGAATAGAGCATATAGGAAGAGATAGAGAAGAGAGAGTAATGAGACAGTATTTACGTGGTTCAACCGATTGACCTACGTTCATGGGTGCCCTTGGTGGGCTTGTGGTCCACTATTCAACCTTTGTGTATAGAATACAATGTTAGAATGCAGTCTCTTAAACCCTAGTGTTGAGAAGGAAAAGGAGAAGAAAGAGGGGTTAGGGTTTCTATTCGAGTATTCTCTTTTCTGCATTTGCTAAAAGGATATATTTATACAATAGCATAAATAGGGTTTGATCACATGTGATGCTGGTCCATGAGCACTTGGTGCACTTTCATATTCAAGGTCAAGATGAAGCCATGTAATCATATATAATTTGCTATGAAGAGGTTGGTTGTCATGCGAATCTCTGAGTGGTCTATGCACGGGGCACCTAGAATCCTTTAGACGGGTTAAGATGGACAATTGATGTGACTTGTCACTGATCATAATCCACTATATACAATAGCCCCCTTGATTGGGACGACGACAAGAGCGAAGTGATGGCGTCGTCACAGTTAAACAAATTGTGTCATAAAGTCCTGTAATGACCTGAACCTTTGAAAATATTTTATTTTCCCAGTTATAATATATGAATAAATTATTAGAGTTATCTATGTG
>JAUPMG010175510.1:0-10505 GCA_031762675.1 Pachysandra terminalis
TCATTGAGTGTACCCAAGGCTAAATAAGGGTACCCTGGGCTTAGAGGCAATTTAACAAACAACAAGCGTGTAAATAAAAAGGGCCATACCTGCAAATGTGAAGATGGTATACTAATGAAAATACCTTCGTACATCAAAGAGAAAATGGATGGATGGAGATACTCTTTCCTCTAGAGAAAATATGGAGATGAGAGTGTTTGAATGTAGACACTATATTCTCTAGAGAAAACATGGAGATGAGATGCGCGAGATGAGAATGGTTGGATAGAGATGGAGATGAGACTGTGTTGGCAACACAGTCGTTACGTAAAAAAAGGAGAGAGGAAAAAAAATTTAGGTGAAGCGCGACCTTTCCCAACATCTTTGAGAGACGTTTGGCGGGAAGTCAAAAAGGAGAGGAAAAAAAATTTTAAACAAAAAAAAATACATAACGCCATTACGTTATGTAACGACGTTATGTATTTTTTCCTCGAAACAATAGCCTTGGGTACCCCCCCCTCCCTTTCACCGTGGTACCCCTTCTATAACATTGGTACCCCTTACCTATGCATGTGGCAGAGATCCAACGGCGCTGTATGGATCGCTGTAAGTAGTTCGCTGTAGAGGATGCGAAGCCGACAGAGTGAATGCATTTCATTCTGTTGGCATGAACCAAGAGAAACAAATGAATAAAAAATCTCATCCCCAACCCCATTTCTCATTCTCCCTTTTGCTTCAGTGCTATAATTCATTTCTTGATCTTTAAGAAATCCTCCATATAATAAATCTAAACCAAAAAAATAAATAAAATCAAGCCACAATGTCTCTAAACCCATGTTTCACTGGCCAAAACACATCTCCCATATGTCTTTCTTAGAAGGATCTGTAACTAAAACTCCTCCAAACCCCACCAATACAGATGCAGAGAAGAGAAAGGTTCTCTTTGTGTTTTAGAGAACGGTGCCTGAGAAACATGAAAATGAGAAAGACCGAAAGAGGTGAAAAAAAGAAGAAGAAGAGGTTCGTTGAAAATACCTGTACTCGTGATTGGTTAATTGCAATAAAAAAAAAAGTCAAATAAAAGAAGAAGCTCATTGAAACACACCAGTACTCGTAACAGAGGCTAAAAAAAAAAATCAAACAAAAGAGGCCTTTTTTAAGGGGTTAAGCGCATAACACAACAGAAGAACAGAAAAAAAATAATCAAATAAAAGAAGAAGTTCATTTAAACATACATGTAGTCATGTTTGGGTTAATCAAAACAGAGGCTGAAAAAAAAATTAATCAAACAAAAGAGGCATTTTTTAATGGGGTTAAGCGCAGAACACAACTGAAGAAGAGAAAAAAAAAATCAAATAAAAGAAGAAGTCCATTGAAACATACCTGTGGTCGTTTGGAGCAAAGGTGAAATCAACGAACAAATGGAGAACCTGTAATCGAAATAGAGGCTGAAAAATAATCCTTTGTTAATGGTGTTGAAGAGAAAAAAATGGATATAGAATCATTAGTTAAATCAAACAAAATAAGAAGATGCATTTGTTAATGGGGTTGAAGAGAAAAAACGGATAGAGAATCAGCAGTAAAACCTGAAAAAAGACAAAAAAGTTATGAGGAAGGGGAAGGAGGAAAACAAAAAAATGAAAAAACTTTCTTGAAATGGTGTGGTTGAGCAAACCTTTCCTGGAAATGGTGTAGTTGAGCAAACCTGCAAAAAAAAAAATATATAATGAGGAAGAAGTGAAAATATAGAGGAATATAGAGAGAGCGAGAGACAATTTTTTGTGCGGCTGATCTTGCATCCGAGATTTGATCGAAGAGCTGCCGGTCGGAAACGATCGTCGCAGGACGAACAACGATTTGATGAGGGTTCAGAACGTGAGATAATGGAGAAGAGAGAGAATAGGATATCAAACGAATGAAAAGTAAGAAAATATGTGCTTGAGGGCTTCTTTGTACATATCCTAAAAAAAACGAATGAGTTCGAGATTCCAAAAAGTTGTTTTATTAGGATGTTTTTTTATTTTGAGGTGTCAATCTTTTATTGGTTCTGAAGCCCTTTTTTATTATTAAAAATTGTAAAATTTTGAGAATTCAACATTGAGGGAGGGAAAGCCTGAGAGGCTCTAACAAAAAAAAAAGGCTTGAGAGGCATCCTCCCTTCGCAGTATGTTTATTATATATATATATATATAGATAATAGGTTATTGCATTAGAATATTGGACCACATGAAAAAAAAAAAAAATGTGGTACATTCTTTCTATCGTACCCAAGAAAACCAAGTTTAATTTCAACATCTCCCTACTCTCGTAAAAGATCAGGTTACCTCACCCTCATAATTTACTTGTTTACAATGAGAAGGTGAATTCTACTATGTTGACCTCGGTACGGTACCGACTGGTTGTTAACGATTGAGATTTTATGAAAAAAATTAAAAAATTGATGATTGTAGATAAAGTTCTCCACCATGTAGATAAGCAAATATCGTCATTGTAAACTAACTCTAATTGAAATTAAAAAAAAACCTTAAAAAGTTTTTTTTTTGGATAAAAAAAATAACGTTCAGGTTTTGTTGTTCCTCCTTTGCCTCACTTTTTTTGGGTACAAAATCCAATTTTTAAATCTTTTGAAGAAGGGCATGATAGAAACTGCAAGTCATTATTTACTTGAACCACAAGAAAGATATATTTATTTAATTATATTATAATCCATCTAAGTAAATTCTACCCGTATCTCCTCAAATATTTAGCAATTACAGTTACCCCTATGATTTTTGATATTCTAGTAACCTCCCCAAAGATTTTGTACTGAATTACATAGACCCCCTCTATTAACACTGTCACAAGTCTTGATGAAAAAGTGTTGATAGGAATCAAATTGTCTGATTTTTTTAGGCTATTTTATCCTTGAATTAATACCATGTATGTTAAAAAAAAAAAAAAAAAAAAAAACAGTTATACCCTTCGTTGAAGTGAGTACAAAAAACAACCTCTTCAAGTAAGAATGAGTGGAAAAACAAACTTATCCTCAAAAAACTTGATTTTCTCTTATTTAATATTGATTTAAGACATGGATATCTGTATTCTTATTGTCACATTTCAAACTTAAGAGATCTCAAGAGAATCCCTATAAGTTAGAAATATGACTCTCACCCTATATCCACATGGGAGTGGTAGTCAATACTTTGCCAAACGATTGAAAATAATTGAGATATTTTATTAACTTGGAAATAATCAAAAATAAAAGTAACTACATCTCAAAACAATCAAAAACTAAGGCAAAATATAGCAAACAACGGAAATAAAATACTATATTTCTCATGCTAATCTAATTCCTAAACAAAATAAAGCCTAACTATGGCCAAAAAAATACTTTGATATGCAAGCCAATAAAATTAAAGTAAATCCTTAATGTAAATCATATGCATCTTCTTCGATAAATTCAGTAGTTCCATTAATACAAGGGTCCATAGTTGGGTCACCATAATCTAAGTACTCCTCGTCTAATGTGCCCGAAATATGTTGCTTGAAAGCGTAAGCTATACTTAGCCAATAAGTAATCAAATCGAACATGGTTTATAATTTGAAGTAAGGCCAAGGCTACTCTTCAATAATACTCCATAAATTCCAGAAAACATAAATATCAAATATATGAACAGATTAATGAGTGCATCAAGATATAAGTGTACAGGCATATGAATGGTCAAGTGTTACTACGTGCATAATGTGTTCATATAATAATCACCAAGTGTGATCAAACAATCAATCTAAGTACTGTGCAATTAGTTAATTAGGACTGTTATCATGAATGTATATAGATTCCCACGAGGTCGATCATTCATTGAGCAAGATGTCTTTTCGAATCATCATCCCCACACAGGGCCATTCTCAAGTTAAGATATTCTATGTGCGCATCATAGTTCTAAGGGGCTTCGACTTAAATGACACAATTCCCCCACTTATTTGTGATCAAGGACAATAATTCAAAGGAATTCCAATTGTAAATTCCTCAGGGAATTGTATATATATGCAAAAAACAGGAACACTCATTTAATAAGATTAGGACCATTAGTCCATAAGACCATAGGTATATTGGGATAGCTAGTCCCTCAACTCCAGAATATAATAATTATACATAAGTTTCCTTACCTACTGTGATTTTCATATCACAGCAATCTCTTAAAGTTCTTAAAAATCTAGAAGTATGGATTTACATGCAAATGGTGTAGACCTATAGACCAAATCCATGGTCTTAAAGCATATGAAATGCAAGTGATAGGGTGTACATTAACTAAGCATGCAATTGATGTGTACAATGTGTAATAAGTCTACCTAGCATGCTGGACATGTTAAAAACACATAGAAACAATTATATCAAAATATCATGTTTCAACCAGTATGAAAAATAGTCCAAATATGGTATAAGTATTTGAAACATGCAAAATAAAACATAACTAATATCAGAATTGGTCTAATGAGATCAAAATACACATGCTCACAAAAATACAATCAAATTGGATCAAATTGGCAAATTTTTGTATGCCTTGGGGTCGTCGTTATGTTTTCGACGTATTCTCAGCGTGCTTTTCGGCACATCGAGGGGTCGCCGAAGTTACTATTCATGAAATTTCTAGATTTCTGGGTTTGGTCACAAGATATGGTTCAGTGTGTTCTCGGCTCGCCAAGAATCCGCTCTGTGTTTTCCAGGGGCCTAAAAATCAATATGTTATGCTCGACGTGATCACGACGTGCCGAGTATTGTCTCGGTGCGAAATCCAAGGACTGGAAATAAGTGAAAGGGTTCTCGGCATGTTCTCGGCTCACCGCGGACTCGTCGAGGACTCTTCTGGGCTAGTTCGGCGTGTGCTAGGGTGTGTCAAATACTCACCGAACTGTGTATTCTGGGCAGTTTTCCAGAATTTAAAAGTTTCTACAAGTCTAATCAAATTTAATCCTTAAGTAACCTTCCTTTATCTTGGATTCCGCACAAAACCCAATAAAAAATGTAAGAAAACATAAGTAAACAATAAGTAGTTAAATTGTTTTGAAAACTAATATAATTTTGAAAACTTACTTCATACTATTGAAAAACAAACTTGAAACTCTACTTAAACCATAAAACAAGTTAAATTTCAATACCTACCTTGATGTTGCTGAGTTGGAGTAGAGAATTCACCTCTACTCTTCTTCTTCCTCTTTTTAGCTCCAAGGAATTATTGTGATTTTCGAAATTCACCAAGGACACTTATTTATAGTATTACAGCAAACTTCCTAGTTCTAAACCATTCATTATAACTTAAGAGGTTATGATTGTGTTTGTTGCACTTAGTTTCCTAATTGTACAACCCACCAATCACAATCAGTCAAAAGTCTAACGATATGGTCACTTACTAAAATTTAAAATTAACCTAAAAAATTTTGGTATTTACACCTAAGTCCTAGATTTGGTTTGGGTTATTACACTTATATAAAAGTAACACTTCTGTTTCTAGAAGTGTTTCTAAATTTTCTGTTTTTTTTTTTTTTTTTTCATTTTATCCCTGTTACCTGCTTTTTTATAACCCATTCTCAAGAAGCAATATGCTTACACTACCCATATCGGATATCCTAAAACTAAAAAATATCATAAATCTTCATCCAAAAGAAAAAATTCTTCAAAAACAAAAATCTTTCAAACAACCAGAATCTTCTAAAAAACATTATTCGAAAAGGTTTAAATCTAAACCTAAAGGGCCTAAGAAAGCCAAATGTTTCAAATTGGCCATTATGCTAATAAATATTCAAATAAGAAAAAATTAAATAATCTTCAAATTGATGATAATTTAAAACTTCAGTTAAGTAAATTATTACTTAATTCCTTTGATTCTGATCAAGAAACTGATCATTCTATTAATGACTCTGAAGAAGTTAATGAAATGTACTCTTCCTCTTCTTCAATTTCCTTTGACTCGGATAACTGTCAATGTGTTGAATTACAAAGTAAATGTGATCATTTACAAGCAATCATCCAAATGAATGGTCTTAGCATAAATGTGATAACTATCCAACAACAATCTCTTCTTGAACTTATTGATCAAATTCAAGACCCTAAAGTTAAAATGCACTTGATTAAAACTTGCTATGAATTTGCTAAGCAGGATTCTCCTATACAAGAAGCTCCGCACATACCTGATCTTCATTATAGTATGAAGGAAGTTTTCAATATACTTCAGAATCCTATATCCGCTGATAGACAATCTTCTATTCCTGATCTTAGGTATGAAGTTAATCAATTAAAAATTGAACTCAAAAATCTTAAAAATCAACAAGATGGTATGCAAATCGAGCTAACTCATTTAAAAAATTATACTCTTCCAAATAAAGGAATTTCTATTCCAGAAAAAATGTTCTACTTCAAAAAATGCAAAAGTTTCTCCTACTGACGTTGAAGCTGATCCTATTCCTGATTATTTAATGCTTCTTATTCAGGTATTTCCCAAAAATGGTTTATTAATATCATTTTGGCAATTAATAGAGAAGATACTCTATCTAATATCACTGCCTTAGTTGACAGTGGTGCAGATATGAATTGCATTCAAGAAGGCCTTGTTCCCACACAATATTTTGAGAAAACCACTCAAGGCCTCACTAATGCTAGTGGGGTCAAAATGAACATCAAATATAAACTTAATGAAATTTATATTTGTAATGATGGAGTTTGTTTATCCTCCACTTTTTTATTATCAACAATGTCATCAAAGGCACAACAAAATAGCCATTTGGTCGTTTGATCCCTTAGGTGGTCGCTCATTGTGCAATATAGATTTTTATATTTTAATTAATTTAAGTTTTAATTAATATTATCAATAAAAATTAATAATGTTTAAATATTATATTTTTTCATACATGTTAACTTAAGGTTTATTGATTTTTACATTTTATCATTCTTTAACCTAATTTTTTGATTGGATTTTATTTTATTAGAATCTTAGTAAATTTATTATATGATTGCTCATCACTTTAGTTTATATTGGTATAAATCATTTTATGTTGATTGATGTTTTAAATTAATAGCATATTTTATTTTATTAATATTATATATGTCATTTATTTACTACATGCTCATTTTTTACAAAAAAATAAAAATAAAAAAATTATCGTCGGGCTTATTTTTATAATTTTAATCAATTATATTCTTATTTTATATTTTATTTAAATAATATTATAATTTTTTTATATTTAATGAATTAAAAGTTTAATATTAATTTTATATTTTGGGTTTTAGCTTTTTATTTTTTATTTTTAATTGTCATTTATTTATAAAGTTTTTACTTTTAATATTTTATAATAACATTTTTATTGCATAAGAGAAACCTAAAACACCTCTCTTCAAACAGTAACATCATATTCTCTCCAGTCCTTGCGTGAGGTGAGGGATGAACAGCCTTGGACAGCCGGATTTCTGGTGGGAGAGAGAAGACGGAAGAAGAGGTCGAAGGCAGCCATAGAATCTGGATTTTCGGATGATTAGGTAAGTGGGATTTTCCTCTTTTTTCTTTACATGTATAAATGATTTTTGTGGTGTATTTCTTATGATTTTGTGTTAATCTTTAAGATAAATTATGGGAGATTTGTGTAATAGTTTTGTTACTTTGAAATGGTAGTTTGAGATGGAATGAAGTTGGGTAAAATGTGAACATTAGAACCGTACGAATCTGGTCTTTCGTAGGTTTCGATGATATTTGAGTATATTTAAACACATTTTTAGGGTATCACATGCTTCATAAAAGCAGGATTTTGGATTTAATTGTGTTACGGTGTTACGTAACTTTTGATTGAAGCAAATAACGTGGCTAACTTAAAGGGTGTAGCCTTCCTCTTTACAACAACTCTGATGATAATTGGCAGACTTCTTACTGGTTTAGGGAATTTAAAAACGACATGACTCTACATAACTACCCGCTATCACCCATGTAGGAGGTGAAGTGGTTACAAGACTCTAACTGACCATAAGTGAGCACATTCCATTACCCATGTATACTCAGTTAAGTAACTACACAATAACTAAACATAACTACTTCAGCAATTCACCAAGAGACACGTCACATGGGACCCCTTGCATATGTAGCCATGTATCCCATGTATGTAGCTGAATATCAGCTACATAACAATGCCTCCTTCTTTGAAGACCTTGTCCTCAAGGTCGAGAGTAGGGTACTTCTGCTTTTCACTTTGAAACCGACAAGGTTTCCCCTTATTTTGAAATTCCATTGTGAGACTGGAGAAATCCCATGTGATAGGTCCCAACATACACAACCAGTGGGCCCCCAAAGCTGCATCACAAACCCCAATGGATAAGAGGAAAAAATCTGCAATAACTCTACGACTCTTCCTTCACAAGTGGTTCTGTCTCCCGAAGCCACCATTACTTCGAAGCGCTCCTCAGTGATTTTTAACCCAGCCTTTTTTGCCAACGTGGGATGGATGAAGTTATGGGTACTACCAGAGTCAATAAGGACCATTAGCTCTTTCTTCTTAATAATAACTTTCACCCTCATGGTTTGAGGTGCGCCAACTCCCGTCATTGCATGTCAGGAGATTTCGGGTGGCAGTCCAGCCTCCACCTTTTCTTTTTCTTCTACATCCTCTTCCTCACCAACTCCTGATCCTTCTATAAGGTAGAGCCTCTTTGCTTTACATCGATGTCCGAAGCTGTATTTCTCATCACAGTAATAGCCAAGGTTTTAAATTTCGATTTCGCTAGATATTTCACCAAGGGGGGCATGGCGAAATTCGCCTATATTTTGCTATATTTCGCCCATATTTCGTCGAAATTTCGGCGAAATGGGGAAATACCATCACCATGGTAATAGCACAATCCTTTTTCCCTTCGTTCTTTCATCTCTTTGGGAGTCACCCTTTGTATGGGAATGGTAGATGTTTGGCGAAGATTTGTGTCACCTAAACTATCTGTAGACTCAGTTCGGTGAGGTCTCTTCCTTGCTAGAACCCTTTCCTCTTGAAGTCGAGCTAATCCAATGGCCGTTGGAAGCAAGTATGGCTTCAGCATCTGCACCATATAACAAATTTCTTCATTTATACCAGCCACAAAACAACTTGCCATTGCTTTATTGCTCAAGCCGTCAGTTCGGTTGGCCAAGGCTTCGAACCGGGTTTGGTAATCCTCCTCGCTAGATTGTTGGCGAAGCTTGGTCAATAAGGCCGTAGGGTCCTCAAACTTGGTTGGTCCGAATCGGATCTCCATAGCGTTTGTGAAATCATACCAACTTAAGCTTGCATCTGTCTTCTCCATCCACCTATACCACTGTAATGCCTTACCTTCAAGGTGAAAGGAGGTAATTACTAATTTTTGATGGTTAAGTGTTTGGTGAAGATTAAAATCCCTTATGCTCTATAAATCCAGCCTAATGGGTCATTTCCATCAAAAAGTGAAAAATCCAGTAGCGCGGATCTTGTTTCAATGCCTTTCCCATGGATTGCATTAGGTTGTTCACTCCTCCGGTTGATTGAGTGGTCCATTGAACCATCTACCCTCTACCCTTTGTTGGGTTAAAGAGTTTAATTTACCCAAGACTTCATGTAGCATTTCTCGGTGAGCTTTTGACTCTTCTTGAAGTCCAGCCACAACCCTCCCATGCTCGTCAGAGGTTCCCTTAAGATGACTTATTGGGTCTGAGTTCCCAGGCCCGCAGCAAGGCACGACACGGCCTGCGCGGAGGCACGGACTCGGCCTGAGAGCGAGCCCAACACGAGCACGGCCCGACACGAGAACGGGCCTGCTGAGGCATGCGCACGGGCCCGACATGAGCATGAGTCCAGCACTAGCACGGCCTGACACGAGCAAGGCCCGGCACGAGAACGGGCCCGCTGAGGCACGTTACGGCCCGCGCGGAGACACGGGCCAGCCACGAGCACGAGCAGGGCCCGACACGAGAACGGGCCGGCTGAGGCACGGCCCGGGCACGCCCAGATCGGCACTCGTGGCCCGTTCCAGCCTGGTTTAACCCTTTTCGGCCAAAACTAGCCGTTTTTAGCCGGAGTTTTTGCCGAAAACAACTATTTTAACCGGAAACGGCTAGTTTTGGTCGGAATTGAGTTGTTTTTTGTAAAATGACCCAAGTAACCTCAATAACAGCCATAAAACGACTAGTTTTTGGGTAAGTTTTTTCATTTTGACTACATTAAGGCCCATAAATACTCAACACTTTCATTCTCAATTCACTACTACAATTCTCTTCTACGCAACCTACATTTCTCAATTGTGCACTCTCAAGGATTGAAATTTTACATCTAAAGGTCTCCAAAGTTATCTACAGCATCTGAAGGTCTCAAAGGTTGTGAAGTTGTGCAATTTTCTGCAAATAGGTATTCCTATTTTAAATTAGTCGTTACTTTATATAAAATTCTACTATTATTATTCTAATTCTCTTATTCTACATTTCTTATACTAATTATCATCATAGATTAATATATATATATATATATATATATATATATATATATATATATATATATATATATATATAATT
>JAUPMG010175520.1:0-10504 GCA_031762675.1 Pachysandra terminalis
ATGTAAATTGGGGTGAGAGTCACATTTTGAACTTAAGGGATTCCCACGTGAATTTCCTTTGAGTTTGGGATGTGACATTTAATAATTTATTTTATAATTTATTAGGATTCCCCTATTAGTTTGGAACACCCCAAAATAAGTTTGAAGAGATTCCGATTAGCAATTAGGGAGATATTACCAAAATACCGACTGTACGTCGATGTTGAAAAACCCAGAAAACCCCACCGACCGGTCCACCGACAGAATGATGCTTTTAGGCCATTTCAGCTATTTGGTAGGCATCGGTCCACCGATGACCCCACCAAACAGCTGTATAATACACAAAGGATTTCGGCAGGGTTCGGTCCACCGACCACCCTACCGACAGATACTAGCTCGGGTAGATTGAATGTCCTATGGAACAGCACCGTACAACGTGAGATTTAAGAGAGTAATATTCAGCTGTGCTAAAATGATGCCCTGTAATTGCTATTGCATGATATGAGAGTGTCTTCCAGCTGTAGTAAAATGGAAGCCAAGGCAACTTGGGACTGACTGATCATCGGTTAGGACATGCAATAGATTCATTCATATCATTGTTTGAGCATTCCTTGATGTGCATTCATTCATTTGTCAAACATTCATCTTTCTTTGTAATTTAGTTTCTTACGTGTGTTTGCTGACTTCCACTTCGCATGCGTGTTTATCATTATTGTTTCTTTCCATTTATTTCTTAGAATTATATGATGGTATGTTTGGACTAACGGTATGGTACGAAGATGGATGGCAGAATTGGGTTTATTGGGCATTCCAAGCTCACACAGTGTTTCATATTGCAGGTTAAGGTGGCATGAACGATGGACGTGAACTTGGATGACCATTGCGTTTATTTACTGTTTTGATTATTGTGATAGACCAATGTAGTAGGATTGGACTAGTCTTTTGATGTTGGATTATAGTTGTTGAGTAGTTTTTTGGCTCTTTTGAAGCCAAGATGTAATTGAACATTATTCTTAGCTTCCGCACTCTAATTGATTTATTTAGCATTAGATATGCTCTGTTGTGGTTGGTTGTAGTTGTTGATCCATGTTCCATGCGTGGAACCCGAAGGTCTTACCTCGAGATCCGTGTGATTACTTATTGGGATTCGTGCTACGAGATTTGGGGCGTGACAGAGTGGTATCAGAGCTCTAGGTTAGATTGCCTAGGGTGTTGAGAACATAGAAGGAGAAAAATAGGATTCCCATGATTGTGATTGTGTGCTGAATGTTGTGTGTATAACATGTTGATTGCTATACTTGTACTATTTTCTGCTGTTGAGAACTCTAGGGTGTGAGGTGGTAAGAGTAGAAGACTGGATTTTGGTTATGGGTGTGTAGATGGCTGGAGGAAGGAGAGCTAT
This sequence comes from Pachysandra terminalis, assembly GCA_031762675.1. NCBI lineage: Eukaryota > Viridiplantae > Streptophyta > Magnoliopsida > Buxales > Buxaceae > Pachysandra > Pachysandra terminalis. The sequence continues at coordinate 1,382 of JAUPMG010175520.1, forward strand.
TGTAAGAGAGAGTTCATCCACTGGGTTAGGGCTGACACTGACCTTCAGCTGGTAGGTGTCTACCAGATCCTGGGAGACATGGCTACTATGTAGCGGGACCAGATGGAAAGGCACACCTTGGCCGATAAGAGGAGGGAACAATGATCTTCAGTTGAGTGGTTGGAGAAGTTCAAGAAGTTGACTCCTTCAACTTTAATGGGATGACCGGACGACCAGAGAGTGTCTTTGGCCACCTTCATGCTGAAGGGTGAGCACTCCACTGGTGGGACATGGTGAAGAGGAATATGCAGACTGTGACGACATGGGAGAGTTTTAGGATCTAGTTCCTAGAGACTTACCTTCCAAGTAGCTATAGGAGGCAGAGGGCGGCTGAATATATGAGGCTGGAACTGTGCCAGCTCACAATTGCGCAGTATGAGGCCCAGTTTTCTAGAATGTTGAGGTTCACATCTCACATATTAGCGGATGAAGCCGACAAAACTGTCAAATTTGAGGAAGGCTTGCGATCGTCGATCAGGAAGAGGGTTGTGCCCTAAGGGTTTAAGACATACTCTAGTGTGTTGGAGTATGCAAGGACGGTGGAGAGGGACAATGATAGATAAAGGAATGAGCAGGATGAAGGAAGGAGAAACCAGAATGAGGAGAGGGCTCATAGGCTGAGCGAGTGAGATGAGAAGCATGGTATTAATAAGATGCAGAGATCAGTAGGAGAGTCAGTTCCAGTTGACACCTTGGGGAGTACAGTGGCACCTCAACCACGTACATTACCGACATGTTACAATTGTGGGAGGATTGGTCACGCCCAAAAGTATTTTAGACAGCCTACTCGATCACCCCAACTAGGGAGAGTCAATGTCATGTTTGAGAAGACTAGCGAGTGATTGGAGTAGTGGTTTCTTGAGTGCTTAAAAGGTATGTGCTTGCTCACTCCCAAGTGCAAGAGTTCAAAGAAATATAATTCTCGATGAGTCCAAGGTCGAACCACAGAGAGCACGGATATCAAAGACAAAAGGTGACTAAAGAACAATTATGATGGTGGAAAAATTACTAGTAAAATTCTAAAAGGAATTTAAGGATTCAATACTAAATAAAAAGATTAAATTCAGTGATGAGAATGCTCAGGCATCGGGGTAGTTCCTTGAACTGGTATGAAATTCATTGTAACTCAGCTAAAGTAACATATATTTGATTGCCATGAAGATCTTTGATTCGGTTGAACTAAAATAATTCAGGAACACTTTATAACCATGGTTAACGACGTGGCTAGAATACTTTTAGAAAAACCCATTCAATTTAATTCTAGATTCCTATTAGAAAACAGGAGAAATTCCTCTTAATAATGAGAAAAACATGATTGAACTCATAAAAAGTATGGAAGAACTCATACATCACAAGGAATCAAAATAGATGAACAATCAAACATAATTCCATTAAGTTCAAGAAGAATTGCAATAAAAGCTCATACCAATAACAAGAGAACTTGACCCCTAGCATTTGCAAGAGTTTAGGATGCCATGGAAGAAGAAAAATACAGAAAAATCTAAAGAATCAAGAGCAAGAAGAAGAGTTAGATGGGATTCATTTTTATACAGCTCCAATTCGTCCTCTTCAGTTTGAAAAAAAACCTTGAAGAAAATAGTAACTTCCCTTTGATTTCCTCCAAATAGGTAACTTCACAAGTTTCCTCTTATACTGCCGATTGGACCCTCAAAACGATTGAGGTGGACTTCAGTGTCTTCAAGAAAATTGTAGCTCTACTTCTTAGATTTCCAGAACCACAAAACACCTTATTTGGACGCTTCTACAATGATTTATGGTCAATATACCGAGATATGTTTAGTAAAATTTTGGAAAGTAACTTTCCTAAACTCAAAATAGAACCCCCTTTCCATCCAAACAGGGAGAGAGATTTCTAGTTCGTTGGTTTTGTAGAAGGAGAAGATGAGGAGGCCATATGGGAAGAAAGCGAAAGCTGAAGTGATGGAGATAAAACAATGAAATGAAACATCACAAGTATTTAAAACATAAACATGCTTAAATAAAAGATTTAAAACTGGTAAAACATTATAATTTTTATTTAATTACTAAATTGGGTTATCTGACCTAATTTGTTTCTTAATTTAATTCTGGCTAACTTAATCAGTTTTAATGATTTAAGGAAATATATAGCGTCTTATGTGATTAGTAATTCTTTCAGTGTCCCTAATCCTAATTAATTAGTGAAATTAAGCTAAAATTTTCCAAATTACTATTTTACCCTTAAGCTTTCCAATTGATATTTTATGTTTTATTCAGGTTGTTACATGAACACATATCATAATCATAGGATCGAAGAAATCCTAACAACGCATCTAAACTCAAATGGGCCATGCTACGGTGTGTATCACCAAAGCCTGTAAGGCACAACACATCCGATCACATGGTCAAATTAACCCGATAGTTAATCCAAACAAATGCAAATGAACATCAAATGGTTTAGAAATCAAATTATGCACAATCAAAGGATGCACAACCATAATATGCACACTCAAAAGAGTTCAGGACGTTACATCCTCACCGACTTGATACTCAGCCAGCATGGTGGGAAGTTCAAAAACGACATCCAAGAAAAGCCGCTGGTCAAAAGTCAATGAAGGATTAGTTCTCAGCATTCGAACGATCTCCACTAACATTTGAAGATTCTCGAACACATACAAGGATTGGAGGTTTGTGCCAAGAAGCTCGAAAATGACGCTCCAAGATCTTGAGAATGTGTCCGCTGTTCCTACCACCAAGGCAGCGCCCACGGCCGAAACGATGCCCGGTCCAACCAAAGTTTCCTCTAAGAGATTGTCTAGGGAAGCAAGCCATCTGACAAAATCCTCAGCTGGGATTCCAAATGAAGCGAGATTGGCTAAAGGAGCATCCACGACTGGAGACTGAGAACCAAAAGTTACACTGCTGGCAACTGGAATGGGAGAGACATCAGAAGATACTGCCATCAAAGAGAGAAGACCACTCGACCTGGAATGGGAGAGACATCAGAAGATACTACCATCAAAGAGAGAAGACCACTCGACCGAATTGGCTCGGGTATACTTAAAACAGTGATCAACGGCCGATTCTAGGTCGTATCCTCTGAGTCCTCTGAATCTACTAAGCTACTCGATCCACACTGTGGCTCGATGGTCTCACCATTCCCTTGGATGGTAAACTGAGGGGTCTATTTAGCGAGCGCATCGAAGGTGATCTAGCAACGGGTAGCCTAGACTGTCGGCTTATGTCTCATTCCAAACCATAGAGATCTCATAAGAGTCCCTAAGAGGTTCGAAATATGACTCTCACCCCAAAGTACATGGGAGTGGTAGTCAATACATAACTAAACCATAGAATATAGGTAAAAATTCTAGAAACTGTAACTATAATAAAATTAATTAAGAACTGTCCATTACATTCAAGCTAATAGAAGACTAACAGCGGAAATAAACTAACTAATCTAGCCCTATGCTTAAATCAAAACTCCTATCATCTATTACATAACTTGCCAAACAAATGCTAAATGTAGATTAACGCATAACAACCAATAAGTCCTACTACAAAATTATAAGTAATTTCTAATCCATTCTCTTGTTAAAACCAGTAGCTTCATCGTAAGTTGATTCTTCTCCTTGTTCACTATAATCCACAGTTTCTCCATCTATAGTTCATGAAATATGGTTGCTTGAGAGCATAAGCTACACTTAGCTCAGTAAATAAACAGATATAAATTACATTTTGGATTGTAGTAGGGTCAATGACACTCTCCAATGGTATCCATAGAAAAAACAGTAGTGAGAAACTTGTATAAGATGATATGAAGTATTAAATAATGCATTATGAATGATTGTTCAATTATTACTGTATGCAATGTATGTTGTGCACCTAAACAGATATAGTCACCAAGTGTGATCTAGATACAATCATATGAATTGTGATCTGCATGCTGTTTGGCATTCGAGTAGTATGTCCCACACTAGATCTTAATCATGTTCCCAAGAATGTTCCACTAATGTGAATTCATCCCCCAAAACATGGCAATGTGATACAGATTATTATATGTGCGCATCATAGTTCTAAGGGACTTCGACCTAGAGGGCAGAATCCCCTCACCTTATTTTTTATCACGGGAACATATCCAAGGTTTCACTAATGTGGACTACCCTCAGTGAGCCATACAATACCCGAGCTACTAATAGATTATCACTCGGCATCCGTTACATATAACAAGATGAAAAATTGGTTTATTGGGGTAGCAAATTCCTCAACACATAAATTAGTCATTCCGGGACTTCCTCACAATTATCATGATTCTCAGAATATAATATCACTCATTATAACCATAAAACTCAAGATGTATGAAGATATGGTGGTCAAGTCAAGCACTAGGCTCGATGTTAGGTCATTATGCACAATCGGCAATGCGGTGCTAGTGAATTTGTGCACATTAACTAAGCAATCAATTTTGTGAACATGTGCGTAAAATATGATATAAAACATGTCCATAATGAATTTAGAGTCAAAATCATGTCCAATCAAAATTTCACTCGGTGGTCGGATGTAGCAAATCCTCCTTATAAAACACAAATACGCAAAATATTTGTAACCTAGCAAAACTAACCTCATTATTGATCTAATTAGGTCAAATAAAACATGCATACAAATTTTCAAGTCAATCGGAATACTTCTTAGAATTTCGGTCGACCAATGGTGCACCTACACTCCACCTATGCCCATCGGTTGAGTCATGACCCAAACTCAAACGAAATTCTCATGGGAATCCCTTAGGTTCAAACCGCGACTCTCACCCCATATCCCTATAGGAGTGGAAAGCAACACGAGACGAACTAATTAAATTAATAAAGCTTAAAAGAATTACTTTTACTGAGATTAATCAAATAATTACTAAGTCTATTACATCCAAAAAAATCGAGTCAACACAGCGGAAAACAAATAAAGAAATAGCCTATTCTCATGTTTTAAAACAAATCCCTATTAACTAATTTATTACACAAATTCAAATAAATCATCCATATTACATATTCTATCAAAGTTGACAAATAAATCCTACTGATATTTATTATCTTCATCTTGGTCTTGGTCTCCACCTTCATGTCCATGGTTCTGCAGTCCACTAACTAAAGATCCTGAAATGTTTGCTCAATGGCGTCAGCTACACTTAGCTCAGTAAATAAATCAATTAAACATTATTTTAGATTGGAATAGGGTCAAAGCCACTCTCCAATGATCAAGTCATAACAGTAAACAATATATGATCTCAGAATCATTGCTATTTCTCAGTTAAATCATTTCCTTCCACCGATGTAAAAAACTGATGGTATGGTCAAGCACATAACCAGAATATGATCATTCATGGAATCAGGCTATGATGTGCATGTGTAGTGATTGTGCACATTAACTAAACATATATTTAGTGTATAATAATGAGATAAGACTAAGTGATCAATATGAATGATGGACACATAGTATATTCTTCATGGCGTTAAATTTAAGACAAATCATGCATATTAGATGATAAAATATAAGGATGCATTAACCAGTCATAATAAGCCCCCAATCATGTCATAAAGTTATTAACAATCATCACACAATGAATTAGGATGAATCAAAGTGAAAACAAATAGATAACACAACCAACCCAGCAAACCTGGGCTGTCCGGCAGGCTAACGGCACGCCGGTTGGTCTGCCAAAAGCCTAGGTAGAGGCCGAAAACAAGCACTAAAGCATATTTAATCCTACCGGCAGGCTAACCGGCACACCGGTTGGCCTCCGGCAAACTTGGTAGGAACCAAAAATACAAGCGCATACAAATATAGCCACCGACAGGCTAACCAGCACACCTGTTGGCCACCGGTGGGCTAGGAAGGGGCTCTCAAACAGGTTTGGGAATCGGTAGGTTTCTGGCAGGCTACCAGCACGCCGGTTGGGTTGCTGGACCAACTGGGTGCAACCGATAGGCTAACCGGCACGCCGGCTAGTTGCCAGTTGGGCCCAGAAACAAGAATCTTCATAGTTTTCGTATTTCTAAATTTAATTGAGCAGAACCTTAAAGTAACACTGCTATTGAAATCAAAATCCGAACCAAACCAACTCCAAATATGAATCAAAATACCAACTTACCTCCAATATGATGATCATGCTTTAAAATATAAGTTTTTAAATAAAATCAACATGTTCTTGAGTTTGAATTAAAGTGCTATGTCATATTCACTGAATATGGCATCTCACCTAAATCCAAATCCGAAATAAGGAATAATTGAATTAGTTACTTTGGCTGATCTTCTTCCTCTTCTTCTTAGTTCAAATCTGAACCGTTCTTTTTCTCCAAGCTCCAGCTCCAGCTATCTCTCTCTCTCTCTCTCTCTCTCTCTCTCTCTCTCTCTCTCTCTCTCTTATAATGACTATTCACATGTCTCCTTTAGTGTATATACAGTCTTCTAGTTGATTTATGAGTTATACGTAGTGTAGGATTATGTCTTCATTAATAGCCATTAGATTATAATAGTAAACAATTACAGCCCTTGGATTAAAGTGTTCTAGTCTTACTTAAACTCGTCTTTTATCACCTTATTTAATGTAGAATCCTAATATAACTAGTAGGCATTGTTTTTACACTGTTTGAGAGTCCTCATCACTTTCTAACTCAAGTTTTCTAGGAGGCCTTTAATAAAAACGGGATTAATTATGTTTTAAGTTTAAGTTGTGGGTTTTGGGCCTTAAGCCCATTAAAATAATTAATTAATTAAGATCTATATTTAATCACTTAAGCCCAATTAAGGTTTATAAGCCCAGTTCCTTTTAATTAAGCCCAAGACTCATTAATTAAGCCCAACATTTAATTATATACGTCTTAAACATTATAGTAGGTTATTATGTGTGTTTATATAAAGTCTTAACATAATAATATAGATTAGGGTAGTATATAGTGTATTATATAAGTATTTAAGGATATAGCTTATCTTATTATAATTTTACCCTTGATAAAAAAGAATTTTCTATTTCAGTTTTTCGTGTTGTTACACTCTACCCTCCTTAAATGAATTTCGTCCTCGAAATTAAAGTAGTTGGGTGTTCTTAATTAATTAATTTCAAAATACAGATATACTTATATTATTATTAAAGTGGATTACATTGTTTTTAAAACTTATAGGAATCATACTAAAAATAGCTTTGCATATGATAAAAGAATAGTTCCAGAATTCATTATACTATCTATAATTATTTATAATAAAAGTTTATATGTAAATAATATTAGTAAATCTATACAATCATAATCTTTTAGAAAATCTAAAGTATTTGAATAAAACATATAAATAAAATCAATTAGGATTCCTTAATGAAGTTACTAATGAATCTATGAATAATTATTATTATAGTAAAACAAATTTTATATATAATTATTTTTGGTATACTCATAACTCTTTTTAAAGACTGAACAAGATATATATTTTAATCTTCTTTTCAGATTTCTAAATCAAATTACTTAGAAGGCTTTACTTATAATCAAAACTTTAATGGAAGTGAGTTTATTAATGATAAACTATTATATATTATTTATATAGGAAAATCTAAAGTAATTAGAGAACCTATAGATGTTATCTATAAATCAATAAAATTTCTTACAAAGATGATCTACAATTATTCTAATGTTAATAACATAAATATATTTTATTAGCAAGTATTATTTAAAAAAATTTAAGAAAGACTACCTCATAATAATATTTATTTAATTAGCATAATTTGAAAGGTTATATATATATATATATATATATATATATATAAATATTTTAAAGGTTTAACAATAACCAATATAATTAGTAGTTTAAAATTTTATTTTACTAATTTGAGTAGTCATATTTGTAGTTTAAAAATTGAATAGTATACTTATTAAAAACATAAAGTTGTTATATTTATGTAAAGTTTTATTCTATCTTAACACTTATAAGGAAGTTTCCTAAAACAATTTCCATGTATATTCTTATTTTGTACAAGAGGGTCATTTCTAGGGTATAGGAAGTCCTAAAATTGCTTAGGTTTATCAAAATAGTTTTATGTTTTAAATTATTGATTTAGTTTCACTGTGGCTAACCGGCAGGAAACCGGCAAGGTCCCGACACACTGGTAGGTCAACTACAGTGTGGGATAGGCTTTGGCTCAATCGCGACAGGGTAGTGAGACTCTACCGGTAGGCTAGGCAGAAGCCTGCTTGTGCCTAGGTCAAGGAATTTCAACCCGGCAGGCTAACTGACACACTGGTTAATCTGCCGGTTCATGGCAAATAGGTTCAGATCATGAAATTTTCAGTGATTACTTATCTAACCATCCTAGGGTTGTGTGTATGGTGATCTAGTCAACCTAATGATCATGCACATTCAAACTTTAAAAATACTTATTAAATTCTAGTTTGTAATAAACTATATTTATATAATTGAAGAAATCATATTTAAAGTTTTTAAATTTTATAAATAATTATATAAATTCTATCTTTATACTTGTGAGGAAAACTCCTAAGATAGATCTATTTTAAATTAACATACATGGTTACTATTTTAATACTTTTAGAATTATGATTCTATTAAGGTAATTAATATAAACAAAATTTAATATAAATACATTATACTAAGTATAAAGAGTCAAGTTTGTAATTTATAGTATGTAAATATTTTATACTTTATATAATTAAGCTATATTGCCTCTACTTTTGTTTATGAAATGTAAGAAACTTATCTTATGTTTTATACTCAAAATTACCAAATTAGTTTAGAGAATATTAATCTAATATTAAGTTTTACTTATTAAGGATATGGTTGAATAAAAATATCAGCAAGTATATTGATAATTTATTTTAAATACTAAATTTCAGTATTTATGGATGAGTTAATTAATACTTTATACTAATATTTTAAGTGATTTATGAACTGTTATTAATGAATTAATTAATACCTAGCAGGACTGGCCACACATTATAACTTAAAGAGTTATGATCGTGTGTGAAGCATTTTAGTTTCTCTTAGTGCAACCCACCAATCACAAACAGTGAAAGTTAAATCTGTAGCTAACTACTAAAATTTTAAATTAACTCTTAT
>JAUPMG010175529.1:0-10504 GCA_031762675.1 Pachysandra terminalis
CTCGATCCCAGTCATACGACCCGGTCCTGTCTAATCCGGTCCGACCTGGATCACAAAGGAAGAATTACAATTCTGCCATTTCCAAAAGCACAGGGTATTACAATTTGGCCCTTGCCAACACCTTACAAATTGGGGGCTACAAAATGCAATTATTGATATTATTTTTGTGCTATTTATGTACCTTCTATGACAAACATATGCATGTGTTAGTTATGATATTGTCTTTACATTGGCACTACAAACACATATCCATCATAGAAGTACTTGACACCAGTATACACTAGCGTTTACTATTTATGATTTTATTTCACGGCTAACTACCACAAGATGGTCAATTCGTTATTTTTTCACGTCTAACTACCACAAGATGGTCAATTCGTTATTTTTTTACGACTAACCACCACAAGATGGTCAATTAGTCATTTTTTCACAGCTAACCACCACAAGATGGCCAATTCGTCCTTACATATGGGGCTAACCACCCTCAGATAACATCTCACATTGTACTTTGAAGGAAATCCTCAGAGGTAAGGCCTTCAAAGGCATGTTTACACTCTCAGCCCCAAATGTCACCTTCAAATGACTTCATTAGCACAGACTTATCGGACTTATTTATGCACGCTATTTAAGAGATTATTACGAATGAAACATGTCTATTTTTTATCTCACTAAGTTCAATTCAAGATCACTCAAATTGGTTATTTAACTTAGAACCTTTAGGGATTCTATGATGACTCTTCCTTATAGGGATAATTGATCATGAAAGCGAATTGCCTACTGAGAAACTTAAATCTAAGGTCTCTATTTGGGTAATTCGATAATATGTTGGCCACCTTATGAGCTGTATGCAGTTACTCTGACGTCCCTCGAACGAGTATAGATTAACGTACCAAAATGGATTATCTCAAAAGTGAACGAAGGCTTGAAGAGCATTTTGTGGAATTCGAATGACTTCTTTAATTTATTGCAATAAATCCTCAAACAGTGACATGATAACAACCTAGAGATTTCTATGTATTGTCATATATTGCAATGTTATTTCAGGTTACTTCAATATCTTCTAGCAGTGTTAATAACTTATGGTTGCATCATCTATCAACAGCATTGATGCTTATGCTTGCCATTAGGCTCATCACCTCGATATGGTCAATTCGTGAATGGGCTAGTCCCCCTCAATAGACAATCCTACGAGTTTGTCCCCCTTAAAGACTTGGTTACATTTTTTATCATATGTGCATTATGCATAATGTCAACCTCGTTTAGTCCTGAGGAAAGGGACTTCGAGTAATATACCCTACAGGAACAGTGGCTTCTGAGCCCTGTCTTCTTTTTTTATCCCATCATTCTCACTCGAGACCTATGGAATTATCATTATGCCACGGTTATCTTCCTTACTTAAGGTACTTTGAGTTCTTAGTCTCTCTTTCGAGGACATCAATAACAATTTCTCTTTCAAGAATTATGACCATGAAACAAATATTGTTCACAAGATCTTGAGTCCAACGTCTCTTTGTTCGAACATTCAGCTATACTGGTCTCTCGATCCAATGTTACGCTTATTGCAACTTCTCAATTATAGACTTTGACTTTGACTTAAAAATGGTTCTTTCATAGGAGATTTTGGCTTCATAATGATATATGGTCACTTCTTTAGTGTGCCTGATGAAGCTTATTTCTTGCACTTCGTCAGACAGGGGGCTATTGATGATCTAGTGACCTAATTAAGCCACCATGTGTCACCTGCTTGACCACGTGTTACCTACTTGTCACCTACTTGACCTATAGACCATGGGTCTAATGAGTCACTAAACCCGATTTGACTCAATCTGACTTGGTCCACTCGGCACCGAGGGAATACGAATTTCTATATATTCCCTGTGAAAACAAGACACGTCCTCTCGAAGGACAGATACAGCGGTATACTACCCCTAATGAACTATTCAAACATATGAAACTTCAAATAAAACCTCGAAGTCATGTCTACTCATTCTTCAGAACAGACTTCGAGTGATTTTATTGCTTTACCTTCACATTTCAAAGATAATTCCCTCGATTAGAGCTCTTTGAGGGCACATTTTATACCTTCTAACTCAGAAGTCATACTCGGATTGCATCCATAGACTTCGAAGGAACATTTATCATATTGTCTTAAGAGGATCACGAAGGAGGCACGTTTCCTCCTGTTGAAGTGAATTCGAAGGCTAACCACCTCCAGATGGTGAACTCGAATGTGGTATATTTCCTCCTACTGAATTGAATTCCAAGGTTAACCACCTCCAGATGGTGAACTCGAAGGAGGTATGTTTCCTCCTGCTAAGGTAAATTCGAAGGCTAACCTCCTCCAGATGGTGAACTTAGGGTTGTAAACGAGCCGAGCCGAGCCGAGCTCTACCCAGCTCAGCTCAGGCTCACAAATCTCTAGCAAAGCTCAGGCTTGGCTCAAGCTCGTTAAAAGTTTTTAGGCTCCGAGTCGAGCCGAGCTTTGCCCAACTCGGTGCAGGTTCGTAAAAGCTTGACTCGCAAAAAGTTTGGCTTATAAAAAATCGACGTCGTAAAAAAGCTTAGATTAATACAAATGTATTAACATTATAGTTGATAACTGTTATTATATGTAATATAATATGTTAACATGTGTGTTTAATATTAATACATAATATAAGATGTAAGAATATGAACGTATAATCACATATAGAAACCGAGCCGAGCTTTAACCAAGCCGCGCCTACCCAAGCCCGGTTCAAGCTCCTTAAAATAATGAGCTTTCTTTCGCGCTCAGGTTCGGCTCGCAAGCCTAATTTTAGAGCTCAAGCTCGGCTCAAACGAGGCGAGCTAGCCCGGCTCGTTGACAACCCTAGGTGAACTCGAAGGAGTTTGTTTCCTCCTACTGAAGTGAATTCGAAGGCTAACCACCTCCAGATGGTGAACTCGAAGGAGGTATATTTCCTCCTCCTAAGGTGAATTCAAAGGCTAACCACCTCCAGATGATGAACTTGAAGGAGGTATGTTGTAAGAACCTTAACTTTTACCCCTAACTAATTAAGATTAGTAACCAGGTTTAATTTAATATTAGTAAAACAAATTCACTAATAGATTAGATCAGTGCTCACCTAACCCCTAACCTCAGGTAGTCCAAACACATTAATTATCACGTTGGACCCCGAGAAATTGGGAAGATTTAATCTTTTTAACTAGCCAGCCTGATTAGCCAGCAGTGACCTTAGAGATTAATTTAAAATAAAATGATTAGAATAGATAATTAATCTCATCCGTCAGCCCCAAAGATCCACCTCAGACCTACCAGTAATAGCCCTCTAGCAGAAGTTGCTTAGGTGGCCAATTGGAAAATGTAGGATCAGAAACCCCATTTTGCCTCCGCTGCTGAACTTATACCCAATTTGACCCGTAAGCCTATAAATAGAAGTCTTAGTCATTTTTCATTCATTTTCCTCTTCTCCTTCCTCTCTTCTCTTCTCTTGGAGCTATGAAGCACATGGGAAACCTTTGGAGATCGCGGAGACACGGTGGATCAACCCCGACGCCTTTCCGGCAACGCCCCAAGTTGAGTATCCTCTCTGTGAAAATGTGTTTTCGCATTTTGACCTAGGAGAAGGGTTGATTGATGTATGCCCACCTTCCCTGGGATTTCGACCTATATTTATGTTGCATGTGGTAACCCCAAACACTTGACCACCATATTTGACTTCATTTGTGGAAAAACCAAACCCCAAGTGGAGAAAATAAGGGGAAAACCCCAAATCCCAACTATAGACCAACTAATTTCATAAATCAAGCATAATTGAACCTTCCTCGGGGTGTGACCAACCTCCTGGTGAAATTTCAATTCATTTGGACCCTTCCTAAGCTTCGGCAAGTCGAAGAGTCCACCGAATCTCAGTGACTATTTTGGCTCTCTTGTTTTGTCGCCGAAGATAGCCTAGGCGAGCCTAAGAGGTCGCCGAACCAAACTTGTGATTAAACTAAGTTGATTTCTCGTCTATCGAGACTTATTTGGACCAAACCCTGAGGGGCCAAACTATTTGGCACACTTTCACACATTTCGTTGCGCCGAAGGGTCGCCGAGCAGCTCCCCTGATCCAATTTGAGTGATTCAAATGGGAGGGCGTGTATCTTGACTAACCACACGCGTTTGGCCCATTTTCGGGATAAATAGACTTTTCATGCAAAATTTGACCCCTCAACCTAGAAATTGGATTTTCTAGACTTGGCCAAGCAATAGGATGGGGAAATAAGTGACTATGGTCCCCAAACACTCCTATTAGATTTATACCATAATAATACATGTGTTTGGATTTCAAATGGTACTTTTGGTAATGTATTTAACATTCAATTGTGATAAAAAAGACATATTTGAGGTGCTTATAGTATACTTTCTTGGGAATGTGTTTGGCTTAGGCATCCTAATGCCTCGTAGATATGTTTATGACGGATGGGTTATGTTTTAAGGTTCCAATATGTTGATAAGGAGCTTGGTGCCTGTGTGCCCAATTTGTATTACTTCATTTACCCGTAGGAATATAACTGCCCTATTATCCTTATAATACTATAAATATATAGATATATTAGTTGCTTGTATACTTTGAATTGCTTAGTAGGATAGATTATGGGACTGTGCCCATATGTTTGGTGATTTGAATATATGTCTGTGAAACCTTGTTTGATGCATTAATAAATGGATTTGAATTTGGATGTTGCATATGGACCTTCCGGCTGTGATAACCTAGTCTAATATCCCACCTGATACCTTTGGGTTTAGACTAACACATGGGATATTTGACTTGATAGCAACTATAGTCCTATGAGAGGACCTTGTGATCGTACCCAAGCTGAAAATGAACCAACATAGAGGGGCCTCTACAAACTTGAAGGATGATGGTTACCCAAGGATCCGCACGTTGGTGTAAGCTTGGGAAACAGTGAGACCATATTATATTGTTTGTTGGATTGTGAATATGTAAGATTCCCTGAAGGAATTAACATGTGGATGTGAGCTTTGGCCATGAGCCTGTGATAAAAAATAAGTGGGGGAATTGTGCCTCCTAGGTTGAAAACCCTTAAAACTATGCTGAACACATAGAATAATCATATTCCTTGGACCGTTACGACGGGGGATGATTTCAGGTTGCTAGAACACCTCGGGCGAATTCAGGTTGCTGGGACCATAGTGTAAAGGATCGGACGATCCAACTCGGAATCGAACCGGAACGATACCCGAGTCGGAACCGATCATTTACACTATGTTCGTAACAGAGCTTGAGCTCGTTTTGTGAGTTTCCGTGGAGACTAGTTCTGAAGAAGCCTTCGATCAGAGGAAGGAAGACCGTGTAAACGATCTGATTCTCTTCGTTGTCGTCGTATGATTCAAGGTGGGACCCGAATTTTGTTTCGACGAGGAGGAACTGGGTTTCGATAGGGATATCTCTTCCTTGATCACCCATTTTCTGGGTCATCGACCATAGTTTGAATCAAAAGCACGCAAGGAAACAAACATCTCTACAGAAAAACAGAAACCCATTAATCAAAATCTTTGTGAAAGAAAAAAAAAACGATAATTTTCGGTGGATAATAATGGAGGAATTGGCTACCGGAGAGTGCCGAGAGAGACGACGGGTCTGCTGTTGCTTTCCCTGAAAATAGCATCGACGAAGGTACCTTTGACGTGGCCGGAAGTTGAACCGGAGGTTGAGATTACAGCAACGAGCTTCCGGTCGGCGATCCTCGCCGCCGGGGTGATCGTCGTCTCTTTCTTCTTTAGTTTTTTCTTTTGTTCTACTAACCCACTTGTCTGTTAAAACCGAAACAAAGAATGATTAGATTTCTTATACATTCAATGCATTTCAAAAATCAAGTTGAATCTGAAGAAGGGCTGAATTTTTTTACTTTTATTTTTTAATCTACCTTGATAGCTGGCAATGAGAAAAGTTAAAAAGAAACGATTTTTTTTTATCTACCTTGATAGCTGGCAGATGCCAATGAGAAAAGTTAAAAAAAAATAAACCCATCAATACTAAACTGACTCGTCCGATCCGTATCGGGATCGGACGAGTTGAGTTTTAAAATTTTTTTTCCTTCATTAATTTAAGATTGTCCGTCTCGTCCGATCTCGAGTTGGATCAGCAATCCAACTCGAGATCGAACCGGGACGATACCCGAGTTAGAACCGAGTTCAAACACCATGGCTGGGACACCTCTAATAGAGATTGGGATCACGTGGGAGCTTACGATATTTCACTTTCCATACAGCGTTTGTATTTCACTTACATTTGCATATCTGTGTTGATATTAGTGTGAAAGCCTTGTGTATGAGACACTTGGCCTAATTTTCATATAAAAATATTTGCATATAGTTGTAGGGTTACTGACCACTGAGTTATACTCTGTGAGAATGTGAGAGAAATTTATATTGCGTTTATCTATAGTTAAATGCTCACACTGTTCACCACTTGCACATATACTACTTATTACACATTGTACACTTTTCGCACTTTTCTCATAATGTTGGAACATGAGTGAATACACTTCATTGAAGGTTTACTCATTCTGGCGTCCAGCTTATGTGTGTTGTTTATATTTCAGGTTCAGGAGCTTAGATGCGAATGAGAGACTGGAATGGGTAGCGTGCACTGGTTGAATCATTGGTATAGTCTAGGAGTAGACTTTATTTTCCTAGAATCGTTTCCTTTTCAGCTTCAGTATTGTTAGCTACTTATATCTTACTAGAACTGTTAATAACTTCTGCTTATGTTTTGACCATTGTTATCCACACTCGTAGAAATACGGGGTGAAGGTTGCGAATAAATCAGAAATATCATAAATTAGGAATTTTTGGTTTGGTTCGTGACAAAATGGTATCAAAGCCTAAGTTCTTCTAAGACTTAAGTAACTAGCTTAGGATTTGTATAGGATCTCAGGTTAGAACTTTGTTAGTTAACCTTCAGTAAGTTGAGTAAGGGATAAGGGGTTTAAGTATGATTAGGTTGTGAGATTGTGAGATACGTATGATTGTTGGTTGTGCACCCAAGCCAGTACTCCGGATGGACAATCAGGAATAACTAGCCTACTATTCCTGGGAGTTCTAAAATAGCGGCTACTAGGGTGAAGTCTTTGTTAAGTGTTAGATTATCACGTTCTCTAGGATGTGATCCTCTAATACTTATGATTGCTGATTGATTTAATTTAAAATTACTTAGAACATCAATGCTGAGAAATTTTCAAATTTTAAAACCAATGTAATTGCAAATGCATTAGGCTGAGAAATTTGACAAATTTACAGAAATTGGACTTTAATATTTAAATATGAAGATTAATAAATTATAAATATTTTATATCTCGTCAATTACTTTTGTATCATATTTTTCTTGTATTTGTTTGGTTGTTTGGGGTCTAAGTCTGATCAAACACTATTCATATCAGACATGACCAGGAACCACATCCAATTTAACTTCTTTAAAATTTTCATGATTGGAATGATTTAATGTGATATTTTGGCTTCTAAAATTATGAGAAAATGTGCATTTAAAAAATTTTGATTTTGGACTTCTGGTTGGTTTCGGCGACCCGTTAGGCCCGCCGTACGTCAGGCTGAAGCCCTAGCCGAACCTATTTAATGTGTTTCCTTCATGGCCCGATTTCTCTACATGGAGGTGATTGGTCAGCGTCTTTACCTTCCTTCTCTGGTGATCGGCCACATCATCAAGTTCATCAGATATACCCGGAATGGCGGCTTGCCCTTTCCTTGCTTGATGTGCGCTGCAGCGTGGCACTGGGGGATCGTGTTGGGCTGTCCCGACAAGATCTCGATTGAGAGGTCGTTCATCTACACGAACCTCTCCTTGATGGGACTCCCTCGGCATACAGATGAGCTCCAACAAAACCTTTACCATCCAGAAGAGCAGCAACAGCAGGAGGAGCAGGACTTCGAGCCCCCTCAAGAGTAGGCAGATCGACCACACCGATCTTCCACGTCAGCCGCACCTGGACCAGACTTCGTCCCCAGATGCAGATCATCTATCAAGGTGAGACTTACTGCCCTGGAGAGGGCTAACTCAAGAGAATACTTGAGGATAAGGAACAAGGCTACAGCAAAGCACTGCTGGACCAGAAGGCAAATATCCCGGCTGCAAAGGACCATGGATGCTACTCTCCGCTTCCTCCAGGATACCTTCAGCTGCAGACGAGTGTCGGATGCAACACCTCTCTCTAGCACGCCACCACCTCCGCCTCCAGCGGATCGGCCTTAGCCATGTTTATTTTCTTGTTTCTTTTTCCATGTAGAATTTTATGTTCTTTTGTCTGATGTATTCCTTGTTATGTATTTCACTTCAGTTTCATTTGCTAAGATTGTTTGTTGTGGGTAGTCGTATCGGCCCCTCCCTTTTTTATGTAATGAAACTTATGTGTTTTTCCCTTTGTGTATGATTTTGATATTGTGTTGCTATTTTGGTTCTCTTATGTGTGCGCATTCATGTAGTTCCTTACCTTCGCCCTTAGGACTCCCTAGAGAAATTTCGGGGACGAAATTCTTTTAAGGGGGTTAGATTGTAAGAACCTGAACTTTTACCCCTAATTAATTAAGATTAGTGACCAGGTTTAATTTAATATTAGTAAAACAAATTCACTAATAGATTAGATCAATGCTCTCCTAACCCTTAACCTCAAGTAGTTCAAACACATTAGTTATCACCTTGGACCCCGAGACAGTAGGAAGATTTAATCCTTTTAAGTAGCTAGCCTGATTAATCAGAAGAGACCTTAGTGATTAATTTAAAATAAAATGTTTAGAATAGATAATTAATCTCATCTGTCAGCCCCCGAGATCCACCTCATACCTACCTGTAATAGTCCTCTAGTAGAAGTTGCTCAGGTAACCAATTGGAAAAAGTAGGATCATAAACCCCATTTTGCCCTCACTGCTAAACTTATTCCCAATTTGACTTGTAAGCCTATAAATAGGAGCCTTAGTCATTTTTCATTCATTTTCCTCTTCTCCTTCCTCTCTCTCTTCTCTTGGAGCTATGGAGCACATGGGAAACCTTTGGAGATCGCGAAGGCACAGTGGATCAACCCCGACGCATTTCTGGCAACGCCCCAAGTTGAGTATCCTCTCTTTGAAGATGTATTTAGTTGTGTTTTCGCATTTTGACCTAGAATAAGGGTTGATTGATGTATACCCACCTTCTCCTTGGGATTTCGACCTATATTTATGTTGCATGTGGTAACCCCAAACACTTGACCATCATATTTGACTTCGTTTGTGGAAAAACCAAACCCCAGGTGGAGAAAATAAGGGGAAAACCCCAAATCCCCACTATAGACCAACTAATTTCACAAACAAAGCATAATCGAACCTTCTTGGGAGTGTGATCAACCTCCTGGTGAAATTTCAGTTCATTTGGACCCTTCCTGAGCTTCGGAGAGCCGAAGAGTCCGCCGAATCTTAGTGACTATTTTGGTTCTCTGGTTTTGTCGCCGAAGATAGCCTAAGAGGTCGCCAAACCAAACTTGTGATTAAACTAAGTTGACTTCTCGTCTATCGAGAATCATTTAGACCAAACCCCTAGGTGCCAAACTATTTGTCACACTTTCACACATTTTGGCGCGTTGAAGGGTCGCCTAGCAGCTCCCCTGGTCCAATTTGAGTTATTCAAATGGGAGCGCATGTATCTTGACTAACCACACGTGTTTGGCCTATTTCCTGGACAAATAGAGACTTGGCCGAGCAATAGGAGGTTTAAGGGAAATAAGTGAATATGGTCCCCAAACACTCATATTAGCTTTATTGTCATGCCCCAAATCCTAGATATATGATCTCTAGGATTTCAAAGAACTGACCTTCGGATCCACCACATGAACGCGAATAACCAGCCACATACTCAACCCAATCTCAATTGAATCAGAGTCAACAATATAGTAACAGCGGAAGTCTCTCAAAAATTAAAGCCATAGCTCAACCAAAATTAAATTGAGCTAACAACCCACAATGTAAAGTAATCAATTCTAAAAGATCTCTATTACAAATTCTGTCCTCTAAGGGTGAAACCAAAATAATTCAAAACCAACTAAAGGTAAAGTATCAAGTCTCATATCAAAACATCTCAACAGGAAGTCTCCTCGCCAGCCAGCCAAAAATCATACAAGATGACTTGTAGAGATAAGGATCAGTCGAAGCCTAATAGAGAAATCCTACAAGACTACAATATCTACTTTTATGCATGTAAATCAATACAATTCATTTCATGCATTTCACCCAACATACACTATCACAGTCATATGTGTATTAATCATGTCATCATACTATATTTCATATACTAGCATGAATATTGCAATCATCATGTAAAATCACAGTTTACATGGAAACCATACCATATCAAATTATAATCATCAATAGTTCATAATCACCATAGTCTCATTATGTTAAGATTACCCACATGATCCCATCATGTTCAAGCAGATTCCACATGGTTCTACCATGTTCCAAACAAACAGT